>NDXB01007478.1:0-20150 GCA_002631895.1 Agapornis roseicollis | reverse complement strand
CTTTTGATGCAGCCCAGGATACAGTTGGCTTTCTGGGCTGCAAGCGCACACTGCAGTCGGCTTATGTTCATGTTCTCATCCACCACCACCCCCAAGTCCTCTTCAGTGCTGCTCTGAATCTCCTCTTTGCCCAACCTGTAACTGTGCCTGGGATGTTAGGGATAGACTCCAAATTCATATGCATTTACATGTGTGTATTCACTTCAAAGTGTTAGCACATTGAGTGATTATTAAGTTTTCAGATTCAGTGTTATTGCAAGAATTTCCTGCTATTTTTCCCTAAGATAAAATAAACACTAGCAACAGCCTAACAGGCTTATAAAACAAACCCATAAACCCAAAATGACTTGAAGACAGGCTAAATGCTTTAAGGTATTGAAGTTTGACTGCTGGACAATCTTCTCAATAAATAAAAGAGTCAGCACATTTCCATCTGTATATTTCATAATTATTTCTGTATGCTTTCTGTTAAATTCCTCATGTGTTTGTGGCCCATAATGCTAAACAGTTTTTAATGTGAGTGAACTGACATGAGAAACATCTGCAAATGCCATTTAATCTGGCTGTATTATTTTATTTACCAGTAATCACCTTTCCTATTCTCTTGCTATGGGAAGAGAAGAACATGCCAGATTAGCAAAAGGAGAATGTCATGCAAGATATATGTTTATTCTTTGAAAAGATAAATAGATTTTGCTTAGCTCAACTTCAGCTGTTCCCTCTGGACCATGACAAGTCCTTCCATATGTGACTTAACAGTGATTTGTTGTGTCTATTTGCAGACAGAATACTTAATGTCACTGTGTTTCTGCTTGTCTTTTAGTTCAGCTGTTCAGTAAGTAACATTTATATGACAGTCTGCTGAAGTTGAATTTTACCTGTCCAGCTCATCAGCAAGTCTTCTTAGGTTGTGTGCATGTTGCATAGCCTGTTCTACTAAATCATCATCAAACAGAGACAGATTGGCTATTTTTTCTTGCAGTTCCTTTTTTGCTCCGTCTATTTCTGCGTAGAACCCTGACACGTTCTGAACAAAATATGGAAGGAAGGAAAGAAGATGAAAATTGTAAAAAATAAAGTCTGTATTTTGATTGTTATATTTTATTTTACCCTTTATATTATTATAATGTTGTTTTCTGTTACATTTTTAAGATGTAATGTGGGTTAGTCTAATTTGTAAGTCAGCCTACCTTAATACTTCTATATGTAACTATAGGCAAGGAGAAGTAGTAGGCCTTTGCCTTAGCCATACTTCCTCACATTAAATACTTGTGGGGAAGAGCAAATGGGCCTGCATTCACCTTCTCTGCAATACACAAGGCTGCTGATATATTACAGGGTTGTAAATGTGGCCTCAAAATACATAAAAAAAGGATGGAATGGAGGGAGAGAGAAGGGATGAATGAAAGAAGCCCAAAAATGCATATCTGATGAGGATGGAAGATTTACAATGTTCACATACTACTTCCTTCCCTGTAGTGTGAATTTCCCCTATGTGTAAGCTTATTCACAGGAGTGAAGGACCCAAAAAGATAAACTACAGAAATTTGTTTTGCGCAAAACACCAATATCTGGTTTT
The DNA here is from genome assembly GCA_002631895.1 of Agapornis roseicollis. Taxonomy (NCBI): domain Eukaryota; kingdom Metazoa; phylum Chordata; class Aves; order Psittaciformes; family Psittacidae; genus Agapornis; species Agapornis roseicollis. The sequence continues at coordinate 18,571 of NDXB01007478.1, read as the reverse complement.
GTGCAAAAAACAGGAGAGAAAAAAAAATCATACTGCTTGATGGCCAGGGATGGTTATAAAGCAAGCTGTTGTCTTTCTATTTTCTCAAATAACTTTTCCAAAGCAAAATTAAGACATTTATTATATTTGCTTTTGTGTTAAAAAGGGAAATTGGGCAACTATGACCAAAATAAATATGGAGAATTTTCATTTGTCTTAAACTATCTCAAAATTTTAACAAAAAACATAAAAAAAAAAAAAAAGCTCATTGGTGAATCTTTCAGTTAGCATGATCCCAGGTTTATTTTCCTTCATTTTTTTTTTTCCCCCTAGAAAGTGCAAAACCCTAAAATTTCTAGAAATATCTTACAACACCTTGTCTCATTCAGGACACTGGATATTAGCCTAGAGTTCCAGAGGAGGATTTCTATGAGGCAATCTGTTTATACATGTTTTGCACTCTGACACTGGCTTGTTTTAACAGTGATATCTGGGATCTTTAGCCTTCTCCTATGCTCACTTGCCAGTGTGAGAAAAGGCATTTAGCATATAGTACAGTCTGTTACCAGAGCATCTTCTGGCAGTTGCTGGTAATGAAATGATTGAGAACGCTACAGCAAAATCTTTCATTCAGCTTTGCCTCCAGTCAGCCACCCTTATAGTACAATTATTTTTCCAAGGCAGTAAAGTACAATTACAGAGCTTTTGATCTATGAAGACTTATACTTTTCTGAGGGAATATTCATCAGTATGTCATTGAAGCAGTGTGAAAAAGGAGAGGTTTTTATTTAGTGGTCTACACACACAACATAAAAGTTAAAAAAATCAGGACATACCATTTAAAGAAGTCACTGAGGCACCTACCTTTATTATCTCACTTAGTTCAGTGTTGATCTTTTGTGGTCCTGCCAAAATATTTGTGGCACTTAGCAGAATGCCGTTCACTTCATCAGTCTGATATTTTACTTTCTCGTGTTGTTTCTACAGAAAATGAGACAAAATGAAATCACATCCAATACTGTCTCTATTGCTAAGACAGTGTTACCATTTTTATAAAATTTATTGAAGTCAATTCGAAAGGCAAAGTGATGAACTAAATAGATTTTAGACAAATTTGAAGTCTAAGTAAGTTCTGCCCAGACATCTCTAATAGCTGCATAATGTGACTCTTTGCATGTTCTTGTCTTTATGAAAGACATGTTGGGTATTTTAAAAAATTAATTTCATTTTATATTACAGCATGAACAATTATTGGAATGAAGCATTATTCTCTGCACTACCAGGAGAGACAAATTAAATGTGAATTTTTTCATAGTGGTCTGAAGACTAGTTTTTGATCTGGAAGTTTTTCAAAATCTACAATCCAAAGATCTCTTTTCCTTGTCAATAGTAAAGCTGATGTGAACAATGGCTTGTACAGCATCTGCCTTCATTGTGAGCAATAATGAAGATCCAGATGGCTAAAAACAGTGAACAATGCGACTACACACTTCAGGCTTTGCTTCATAAGTGTGAGACAAACTGCAGCTTTGCACTGTAATTATGAAAGAATGGAACAACAGAAGAGGCTTTGTACATAAAGATCCCAAGTTGCTTGTAGAAGAATTTACAAGTACAGCATGCCTGATTTCTCTATTGAATTATTAGACCTTCCACATCAGTGTGAACTTCTAGCACTGCAGATTTCAAGAGGTCAGAACTCAGCCACTGATGCTGTGTAACCCAGAGGTCATCCTGAATTTGCAAGATTGTTCTCCAAATCACAAAATTGCGCCCTAAACTTCTCTCCTTCAGTATCAAAACATTTTCAGCCATTGAAATAAAAACAGTTCTCTTTGTCATTTTGTTTCTTGCTGATAAAACAAGTGACAAGTTTTAGGTGGGACATTCTGGTGGGACAGAGTAAGAGTCACAACATTTTTGGAATGGAAAAAATAAAATCTTTTCGTATTGCTGATGGATTGAGTACTTTTCTGGGATAAGAGACCTGAAAATTCAATTTCCACATCATCCAGATGGTATTTGAACCTAATATCACCACTTGCAGGCAAACATGCCCCACTTCAGTGCTGTGGGGGACAGATTTCCTTTGAGCTCTTCTCTGGAGTGATTACTTTGTCATAATACTGAAAATACAACATTGAACAGAGCATAAGGGAAAACTGCTATAGCCTTAGAGGTAGGCTGTTTATCCAGTAAGTAGGAAACCTACTTTGAAGCTATCTGTTGCAGAGCAGTTAAAGCGTGGGTTTGATGGGTTTGTGCTTAAAGACGCAAGGACAATTGTCTGATTTTCCTGAAAAAGTGGGAATGCATTCTGTTTAACGAGAACTAGAGAGAAAGTTTGGATAAGACAATATGAATGCACTGAGCCCAGGGCATGAATACAGTGCAGAGTCTTTTTAAATAATTTTTGAATGGAATATAACTGCTTTTGTGAACAGGAAATTCTTCCACATTGTCAGTACATAATTGGTGAAACCCACCACAATATTTATAGCAGCCGTGATACATGGAATTTTAAGCTTCTTGGGTTTTGTTGAAATACACCTTCTAGTTTAGGCATTAGTATCCATTTCTCCCTTGGCCTGCAGAGACATGCCTTACCAAAACTTGTCATTTATTTTCAGTTCATGAATAAATAATAGCTCCTTGTACCTCCACAACTTGTTTCATAGAACTGGAGAGTCAAATTCGTCCCACTGAGTAGTCCAAGAAATTCCTTTTTGGTGTGGTGATTCCTGAATCTAAATTGTTTATAAGCTACTATTTTAAACACCAGCAGAGATGGAGTGTTCCAGACAAGAGTTATGATAAATGCACTGCACAGTACCTCACGCCTTTGAAGACTGGCTGTGTTTTCTTTATTTATATCATCCGTTTGTATAACGTAGTCAAGTGCCTGGTCTAATGCCTCCTGTAGGTCTGATAGCTTCACATTCTGTTCACTGAGCTGCTCCAGCACATCAGATACTAGAGATCTGGTGTCGTTGTACCTCTCATGAAAATCATCAACTTGCAGAAGCACTGTGAAAAAAATCAGAGGCCACTGATTAACCCGAAGCTTGGATTTGTGATGTAACTCACCTATGCAACAATTTCTGTTGCTGTTATTGAGGGAACAGTAAAACATGTTTGTTAAAAGCTTACCTGAGGGATCATATCCCTAGATTTTACTTTGCCACCCATTTTGAAAAGGAAAGATGCCTTCCATTTTAGTGCCTCATTTTAATCCTGTTATTTTCCCCTCTCAAGTAGCTGTTCCTAAAAGAAACTAGGTTTGGCTTTCCTTCCTCTTCATTTGTTTCTCATTCTCACAGTGAACCAGGCTGTTCTGGAGAAGACAGTCCTTATTGTACTGGGACTCTGACTCAAGTTCACCAAGCTGTGAGAATTAGGCTGCCACTCTTTCCCATACCAGCAGTTATTTTCTCTCTGCTGGAGTTTACTGTCCCTATGGCAGAGCTGGCAGGGGGGGAGGAAGACGTTCACACAAGCAGTTCCAGCCCTGGCATGAACCTTCCTAAGCAGCTATTGCTGAAGTGCTGCTGTATGCAGGCACACACATTTTCTGCCCATGCTGCCATGGGGGCAGCAAGCACCAACAGAGACTTGGGGCAGGCATTTGGAAGCAGCAGCATCTTCAGCGCTCTAGTTGGTGCTTGCCAAGTGCCTGCTGGTCCTCCCCAGGGGCTCAACAGTACATCCAGTGCAGCCTAACCCATGCCAGCTGCACATCAACATGTGGGTAAATGGAAAACAGACTTAAAACTTACACTCCTCTGCTCCATATTCTTCCTCATGTGCAAGTTGCTTCTGATTAGTGAAAGGCTTACGGCTTCTGATCTCCTTCAGCATATCCTCAGCCACACTCAGCTTTTGGGCAGTTTCTTCAGGGCTCAGCTCTTGCTGAATTGCATAGTAGTTCACCTTGCTGCTGATTTCTGTGGGAAAAAGGAACAGATGGTCAATACAGCATGGCTACAGACAAGTGAAAACTTGGAGTACTTTTGTGATTTCAGATCATGGTGATGGCAAAATAAAGTTTTAATTATGTTCTAACTTTATAGTAGATAATTATTATGTTTAATCCAGTCTTAAAATTCAACCTGTAAATAAATCACTCTTCCTGGCATACATGCGGGCCTTGTCAGAAGAGGAGATTAAACAGGCATGGGATGTGTGCATTACTTGGCTTATTCTGAGTTCCTTGGTATGTAGCAGGCTGGGGAATTCATCCAAGGTTGTGGTTTTTAAGTGCTGCCACAAGAATGTTATGTTCATTAAGTAACAACAGCAGCAAGGAGATTGAAATAACCTTTTTCCATCTTCAAAAGCTCCTGAAGAGGTAATATATGGCTTCTGGCCTGGTACTGCCTAGCTGGTTTGGAGACATACTATTTCAAGGTTTTGTTCTCTATTCAAAACACACTGTTGGATCCCTGCAGCTGAAATTGAGTTTACCCTTCTCCAGTGTAGGTATTACAAAGTTTGCCCCTTTCTCACACTATGTTGTGAGTAGTTCTGGCTTGCGTTCATCACTACTTTTGTGGATAATCAGAGCTGGCAAAGCCTGCACTGTGCTTATGTAAGATTTTTATAAAAAATAGATGTGTAATTGTGGCACAACTGATTCTTCAGCAGAGTGTCCTTGTATGCAGTTTCTTGCTGGCTCCTGAGCTCATTAGTGAAGCCTTAAAGGCTCATACCAAGCAGTAACCGACCATGACCAGCAGCTCCATAGATTTCTTTTTCCTTCTTATGCTGGCACATGCATGTGTGTGTGTGCACACATAGGCCTTCCCTTGAGCAAAGAGTGGCTTGCCTTCTACAAGGGTAGAATAGCTGTAGAAATAGAAAGTGATAGATGGCCAGAGAGTCAAAGGCAAGATTTAGCATCACAGGGGTAAGAAGGTTGTAGAAATGTACACACTATAAGTCTGGTCACAGCCTGCCTCATGTGTGTGATGGTATATCTTAACTATGCTAGTTGAAATAATGATTGAAGCACCCATGGAGATAAGGATAAGCAAGGATAACTGTTGATATGTAACTGCTCTTCCTTATATAAGTTGCCACAGAGTTTGCAATAATTGCTTTAAGACAGAGCTATTCAGATTTCTTAATCAAGTATTTCTGTTGGAAAAGGACTGTTTAACCTCAACTGCCAGTTAGTCTTTCTATTCCGGTGCCATATACAGCTTTTGTATACTGCTGACTTTGCCAAAGCTGGGGGAAATCAGTGTGCTCTACAGCAGGATGGAGGCCTTCATGATGCAGGTGTGCAGGGGACGGGTGCTTCTGAGTACATTTAGTTGTGTTTTTACTGCTTTCTATAGGTGCTGAAGAAGCAGCTGCAATAGGTTTAATCTCAATTTCATGTATCAGCATGATAATAATATGTCACAGGTATTCCAGATGAAGATGGTTGTCTTTGACTAGGGAATCTTTTCTAAGTGCAGTTGTGCTTGGGAAGGTGTTCGCTGTTGTTGTCTACCCTTTGATACATAGGACAGTAAAAGTTCTTGAAAATGCAAGCAGTTTTAAATAATAATGCAAGAGGTCATTAAATAAGAATGAAAAAATCTTTGTCTGGGAAGGTGTAAAATGCATACATTTACAGTCAGAAGAAAAGCTATATTTTGAAATTTATGCTAGATATAGGGATGCTTTTATTGCTCTAGTGTGTTGCCCAAGGATGGACTTTCTAATTTTTATCTGCATCCCTTCACATTGTATTGACAGATGAGCAGGACACAGAGGCAATAGGTGACAGTTTGTCCCACATTTTAACATAAAAAAGCTTTTGTTTTCACTCTTTTCCTAATCTGGGGAGATCTTCCTCATTGTATTTACCTCTCTTACTGTGAAACAGCATCACTATAACCATTTCTGATAGCCTGCCCCAGCCACACAGTTTACAATTCTGCCTTTCACATTTACATTTAGAAGCAGCACTTTCTTTGTGGAAAAAGCAGGCAATAAGGATGCAGTTTTCCATTGTATTTCTGTATTTCAATAATAATAATAATAATAGAGAACAAGAGGAGAACACTTAGTGTGTAATGCTCTGTAGATGTGTTTGGACCCATACTCAATTGGAAATTCTGGTCAGATGAAGCAATAAGCAGCTTGAAAAGAAACTCACCACCACCTCCCACACTGATCTCAGGGAAGCAGTAAGTTCATGAATTTATTTACTATTCAGTGTCCTTTTCTATTTAGAAGCATCTGCATGAAGTTATATGAACCAGCATGATCCTACTCAGCAACAGTTTGCTAAAAGGCAAAAAAAGGATTTAAAGTATCACTCAATGGTGCAATGGCCAGAGTTAGTCAGCCTGAACTGACTGCTGTGGGTTGAAAAGGGAAAGAACAGCTTAAATAAAAATATGTCTAGCAAGTCATATGGCCTCCATTGACTTATCAGCAGCATGGAAAAGTGCACTTGCATGAATCTGCTGACAATTAAGGCACAGAGCACTCCCATGACCCATCCTGTATTTGCATTTGTGGTTCCATCCAGCCCCAGTCTGATACTAACTCTTTTTTTTCCACAAGTGTATATAAATACCTTGATCAGCTATTCAAACCAACAAAGGCTACAGGCTGATTTAGCTTGAAGTACTTCATGTAAACCTATTTACTATTATTTTGCTCTGTCAAAGAGAGAAAAAAGGAAGAGAAGCTCTTGTTCTTGGGGTCAGATCACATCAGCCCATGGTGTCAGCTGTCTTTTAAGAAAGACAAGTTTTTGTAATGGCATTGGAGGCTGCAGGAGCCTCGTGTGCAGATTGCTTTGCAAAAGTGCCCAAGCACTGTGACATTTTTTTGCTGGAGGCTTCATTAATATATTCCTGACATTAAGCTGAACCAAAAAGAAATCCATTTACCTTGAATGTTATCCCTCATATTATTGAGCTGCTGCACAAGCTGAGTAGCACGGTTGTTGGTCTCCATGGTTTCCTTCTGTATCATTAGGCCTTTGCTGGATGCTTCATTTCCCTATGAATAAACCATGGGAGCTACACATTAGATTTCTTTGCAGATCCATATGCACATGTGAGGATGAACAGTGTAAACACACATTTTGCTTTCTCCTGATGTGCATCTGAAAGTCCCTTTATCACATAAAGTGGCATTTACAGAGGTGTTTGAAGTGAAGGGCTGTCTGTCTTGTCAGTATTTTCAGAATTGCAGAGTGAGAGATTAAAATCTTTCTCATATTTATCCATCATTTGCTGCAAACAAATTGCCATAAATTATGTACAGTTGTAAAACACCCATCTGCTGAGTTTCCTAGGCATTCAGCAGGACTAGCTTATTTTGCCGGATATGGTGTTTCCTGAGTAAGCGTATAGACTGAAGAATCAGCTGTCAAGCTCACAACCATTTTTAGATCAGTGTCTCCCTCAAGTGAGGACCCCAGCTCTGCAATTTGTTAAAATTAAGAAAAAGCACGAGGATTCAAAATACAAGACAGAATGTTTTGCCTCCTATACTATATGATGTTGGAGGGTGTACTCTGCATTGTTTTCCCTTACATGTACAGGTAACAAAGAGTTACCATGTCATAGTTATCTTTCCAAGAAAGTCACTGACTTTTAGAGTCCTTAGACTTAATTTTCACTGGCATTTTCCAGGAAAAAAATTGACTGCTGTGCCATCAGTGTTCCTAGACCCCATGTAAGTCTGCACCGCACGCTTGCCACTGGTAAGCTGTTTGATTCAAGGTCCCTGTTAGGGCTGCATGAGCAAAAATTCCCCCATTAAAATTAGTTTCTGGGCTTGGGGTGCTCTAGCACTTTTCAAGCTGGAAGATGCCTAGCTATTGGTGTGCTCACTTCATACTTGCTTAATGAATCCTGCAGCAGCTACAGAGGACGCCACCGCTGCCCCTCAGCCCTGAAGGGCTCAGCCGTGCCTTGGCTGCGGGCTCGATCCCAATCGGTCATGAAGCCGGTTTTTACTCCGGGTTTGCAGAGGCACCAGGTGGCGCTTGAATGCAGGGTCAGGGCGGCCAGAGTCTTCCCAACATAAGGGTTTATAGAAAGGGTTTAATTTTATTTCTGTTTACATGGAGTTTTAGTCTTTGAAGGGAAAATTCCTTGATAGCTATCAGGGTTTCTTGTGAATGCTCAGCATCACCACTTCATGCTTATTTTAAGCAACTTGTTACTGTTTTTACACACACTTGCCTTTTATAATGCTCTTTCCTTGCCAGATTTTTCTTTAACACATGGGAAATTGCTCAGACAGGATTGCTGACTGATTGCCATGACATTGATGGGAAACACAGCCGCATGAGTGAGGGGTGCTCTTAGGGACCTCAAATTCCCACTCATTCATGAGTACAAAGACTCATCCTGAAATTTGCTAAGAGCCCCAGAAGTAAAAATTCTCAGCTCTACCAAGTCTCTGCCAAGCATTCAGGTTTGAGCTATGTGCTGTTTTACTGTGAGCTCATCCCAAGCAGACTCAGGGAGTTGCATATCACATTTACTCTTCTCATTTAGCAGAACGATTTGTTTACAGTTGGTACATTCATCCTGCCTTTGGGGTTTAGATCAGAATCTGCAGGAATCTCTCAGACACAGGAATGTGCACGTGGAGTGCTCTAAATGGAAGATGCAGCATATCTCTGCAAAACCTACACAAGGATCTTGCACCAATTTTCCATAAAAGTGCCTTGAAAGAGCAAGAGGTTCATTATATTCAGAGTTCTTACTGTGGTCTTCCTTCCACTGTGAGAGTCTGGAGCTATTAGTTCCCTGCCTTTAGAAGCAATTATAAGTGTTTGGGTGGAATAAGCAGTAGAGATAGATAACCAGAGAGAAAAGACCAGAGGGAACCCTGAGTTCATTGGTTTAGGAACAAACTGAGAAATGAGCTGAGAAATCCCCAAGTAATACTGAAGATGATAAAAACATTGTTATCCAAATTCACTAGATATTCCTAGAAAACCTAATGCCTTAATCATCCTGCCTATCAACTGAGGCACTTGAGCTGTGCTGGATTTTCACAGGTACAGAGGAGGGTGTATGTGTGAGTTGGTTTAATGAAACCTCTTTTGGACTCACGCATAGTCTGTAATGCCACAGTGTCCTTTTGGCTATGTAAGTGCAGATTAAAATCACCCAAACCCAAGTTTTCTATCTCTCTATACAACCCTTTCTCCTCCCTCCCTTCACTCCCCCNTGAGTTGGTTTAATGAAACCTCTTTTGGACTCACGCATAGTCTGTAATGCCACAGTGTCCTTTTGGCTATGTAAGTGCAGATTAAAATCACCCAAACCCAAGTTTTCTATCTCTCTATACAACCCTTTCTCCTCCCTCCCTTCCTTCCCCCCCCCCCCCCCCCCCCCCCCCCCCCCCCCTTGCTCCTATATTTGAGCTTTAGTGTAAGGTATAAATTTAATTTGACTTGTGAAGGAATTGGTAAGTGAATATAAGGATGGGAATTTTGCAGTAAGTGTGAAATATATACTAGTCCTACTACGGCTATGGTTATCTCTGAGAATGGTGATGCATTTCACTAATATATATCTTAGCAACAAAACATGTTTAATGATATCTCCTTAAAATAGAGGAAAATGCAATTTTGAACCTTATTTCTTCTCTAAACATATACCATATCAGTATTTTAGGGTGCAATGAAAGTATTATGTGTGCTGAGAGTAGATAACCTTAATTTTATAGCCTGACAAATGAATGTAGATGCAGCATTTTGATTACAATTGTGTTAAAGCATGTTTTGAGTGCTGAACAGACTCCTATCTCAGTGTGTTCATGAAAAACCTTTTAAGCTGTCAATTTTGTAATATATTTTGAAGTGTCTGATTGGGGCTAATTTAATTTTATGAAAGCATACATGTAAAATAGGTATAAGTCAATCTGCATTAGTTTAGTACTGGTTACTTTGCTTAATTAGAAATCAAAATAGAAAGGCAGTCTGTGTATCTCAGATCAAACGTTGTGTAAGGTGGTAGGTGGGATCTCCCAAGTGGAAGATTTTTGTGACTGGTAACAAACCCATGATCACTTTCAACAGACGTTGGCCCTACATTCTTCCTGTTCTGAGAAGACAACTTCATAGGTCATTTATGTTTGTAATTCAGAGCTAAAGTAAAGTAGAAAGTTTAGAAATAGAAATAGAGAGTTCTCCTAACTATCTTTTAGGGCACTACCACTCTTGTTGTGGTAGAGGTTCAAACTGGATTACAGGAAACATTTCTTTACTGAGAGGCAGTCAAACACTGGAAAAGGCTTCATAGAGAGGTGGTTGATGCTTCTTGTCTGTCAGTGTTTAAGAGGAATTTAGACAATGCCCTTAATAATATGCTTTAACTTTTGGTTAGCACTGAAATGGTCAGGCAGTTGGACTGGATGATTGTTGTAGGTCCCTTCCAACTGATGCTATTAAGGTATAGTAACCTCTCACTCTAGCATGAAAATATGGCAAACTGAAAACCATCAGAGCTCTGGCAGGGGGCTATAAACAAACCTGTTCATCAAGTGTTGCTGCTTCTCTCAGGAGATCATTCATTTCATCTGCAGCATCATCAACCTGGATGGTCCAAAGCACAGCATGGTTCTTTTTCTTGGACATTCCTGCCTGTAATGGGGGGTGGGGGGGAGGTAAAGTCAGTGCATCTGGAAACAAATGATTTTTCTTGTGAGGGCAAGGATAGAAATTTACAGAAAGGGAGTAGAAACTCATAGATTAAAATGACATTAAAAAACCCACAACTCATCAATATTTGTACCTGGAGATGGGTGGTAGTGAGGTTCAGGTCATTCAAGCGCTTTTGAGCTGCAACACCTGTAGAAATGCTCAGTAAAGTCGATTTGCTTTCATCGATAGCCAGAACTGCTAATCGGATGTCATCTGTCAAATCCCAAATGCATTTGTCGCAGCCTGATAAAATAACAGAGTATCATTTTCTTTAGTGCTTGTGTCAGTTAATAGCACATACCTTGAATTCACATTATGGTGCTCTTGCCCTATAGTGTTTCCTTCTCTTTCTCACTGATGGATCCTGATGGGTACCCATTTTTCTTTCACTTTTCATCCGCCCACTTCCGAGGTCCCACAGTGCAGTCATGACACTTCCAGCTGAGCAGCAGCAGCTGGGGCTGCTCCAAGAGGCTGCCACTGTGGATCTATAATCAGTAGGGAGAGAGAGAAGGTATTTCCTGGCTATTCCCTAGAGGCTGTGCATGTTTGTTGCCTGAAGGACAATAGATGAAGGACACAAAACCAGCTTCATTTTGTCAGAAGCCTAAAATCTGTATTTAAAGCTTAGTGGTATGAGAAACAAGGATGTCCAGCAGATGGACTCTTGGCTGCCTATTTGATTAGGAAGGAAACTTGTAAAACACAGTTATAACTTGTTTGGAATATGCTTGCACAGAACTATATCCTCATACCCGCTGAATACTTGCAGTACTACCTTGTTTTTAGTGATATTTGTGCCACTACTAAATGCAAGAGACTTAGGTGAATGTGAAACACACTTTCCTACATAATTTTTTCCTTGATGTTTTACAGTCGGCATTCTTGATGGCATTAGCTCCCAACTGTTTTTCTTCTGGTTGCACTTCCAGGCACATGACCTGTCTTCTTGGGAGCCAATTTAGGAATCCATATGTGCTACATTAGACTGTGTAATTGTACTAACAGTTGAAAAACTCCATCAGTAGTTACCAGTAATTACAACATAGTGCTTCTGGAAACTCCCCAGGCTTCCTGCCATTAGAATAGGGGAGATGATAGTGGAAAAACAACTGATTGATGGATATATGTTGAATTGCCAACAGCAACAATTTATACTAGATGTACAACTAGAAAACCATAAATTACATGCAATATGGCACAGGTAGAGTTGTGATGGCAGGTTTTAGGAACAGAATATTATTTTGCAGTAACTGCATCTCAAAGTCTGTTGAAGTAACTTAGGTGATACATATCTACTGCTCAGCAGTTTGTACCTTCTCATTCAGCCTGTATTGGAGTTGGATGTATGCATGTACTCAGCCAAGCAAGTGAGAACATGTTTAAATACTCATTCATCAGGTCATTGTGCATATTCACATGTTTGACTGCTCTGTGAGACCAAGGTCAAAGTGCTGAGCCCACTAGAGAACTGAGCCCTTAAGTTAGTATTTGTAAGCATCTAAGTACAAGAGCAATATTAATATTTAGTGTCCTCATGATAGTCTTCTTACTGATGGTTGGGCAGTCTGTGCCAGTAGAAACTTGAGGACTGTCTGCGAGGCATTCTCCCGTCTGGCTGTCACACATTCTCCCTCCACAGTTACATTCTGGGGGAAAAAGAAATGATTTTTGAAAGAAGAAGCTTCAAAATATAAAATTCACCTTTCCCTTCCCAAGACTAGGATTGTGCATGGATAGTCCAACCAAAACTGAGGACTTTTTGGATTGATTTTTCCTTCAGTATGAAGGAAAGGTGGTTTTAGCACTGCTATCAGATTGGAGATAGAAATAAAAGGTTGGAGACAGAACCAGAAAGCCTCTGCTGAAATGAGTTGTTCAGAGCTTTCTAGTTGGTCAGAAACAGAGGCAGTGAGGCCAGAGTTGCATCATCTGGGCCATTGTGCATCACCATCTAGAGAGGGTGATGTTCTGAAGATGGATTAAGAAAAGTGGTACAACCAAAGTTATTATTAGCCCTGTGGAATTTATCAATGCTGTGTCAGGCTGTCACTGAATAAGCTTTCCAGCTATCAGGGACTGATAGTGGACTCCAATTCCGTCATCAGCTTGACCATATCAAAAAGTAAATATCTCCTACAACTTACAATGAAGAATAAATGAAGTTTTAAATATTTTAAAACTTGAGTACGCTACATATTTATTGCCAGCACAAGTGGCTTTTTAAAAGTATAATTTTTAATCTAAAGTGTCTCTTTCAAGGTTGAACTGGCCTTTTACAATATATTATTTTAAAGATTACAATATTCTTGGTACACTTGGATAGAATAACAAAAATTCAAACAGAACCTAAGAGCAGAAGTGACTTATCTGGAATTTATTTTGCTCTTGTGATTAATGGCTTCAGCATTATTTCATATAACAAAATTGTTTGCTGCCATTTTATTGCAGCCCATTCATTGTTCTCTATGAATTACCCTTGTATTTACATTCCACGTTTCACATTTGAGGAATTATCAGGGGAAATATGTAAAACAGCTTCAAAGTCAACACAATGGACTAACATTGGAATAATTCTGTGTAAGTGAACTAGTCTGAGTTGAAGTACTCAGTTTTTGTACTAATGTAAGGGTAACCGTGGGACAATCCGTATTTTGACCTCATCACAGTCTGTGGGAACTGGGTGCCTCACAGATTTAGGATCTACGTTTTTTTGAAACACTTTTTATTTCTTTTGCTAAGAAATGAATGAAAACACTCTGTTGAAAGCAGAGGTTTCTCTTCAGCTGTATCACAGGATCTAGGCTATTCCCAGGGGGTAACATTACAGCTACAACATTAAAATTTGGATGAGACTGATGCCCAAATTTTGTCTTCGTATTTAAATGGATGACTCTTAACCTGCTATACAAATGTTTATAGTAAATTAATTTCAAAAGTGGTCCTGACAATTTTTCATCTGTTTAGGAAGTACTATATTTTTAGTAGGGAATTAAAACTTTCAATGTTTCTGTGGTTTACTGGTGGAGAAATCTTCTAAATTTACCTTTATTTCTGAGGGGCATTTGTGGAAAGTTTTGAAGTGTGACTAAAGGACACGTGGTTAAAAAGTACATTGAAAAGCAGCTGAAAACTACTGTCCACAGCTACACAGGTTTTAATTTTTTGCTTGAAAGAAGCTAAAACCAAAGATGATCTTAGCAGAATCGAGCTGTTTGCTTATTTAGTTCTCTTGCATTTTTTTTACTATGTACTGTTTGAGGTGCTCTGTGGAAATCACGTATGCAGAGTCTCATTTCTTACATTAATTTATTTTCTGGTTTTTTTTTTTCTTAAAAAGTATTTGTCTTATTTCAGAATCAATGTTTTTCTAAATAAGAGTTCCTAATTGCTCCAAAACTTGCCTTGTAAACCCCCCATATGTTTTGGATATCATGGATATATTGAGTGGTGCCTGCCATCTACACAATCTACGTCCAATACAACACATTGTGGTGTTCAGCAGATGAAACAAGGAGTGTATAATTCTCTGAAACACAATACTTCAAATTCAGGATTAGGTAGTCAACCGCATGATAAAATTCACTCCTAAATAGAACAAAGCTGCACCTCTCATAACATATTCAGGTACCCAGGCACTTTTATTTTTAGCAAAGATCAAATACTACAAGGAAATCTGCTAATGAAGAGAAATACCAAGATGATTTATAGTCTGCGTGAAAGATCTGTGTAGGGAAGTCCTGTACACCATGAAAACCCACCTACACTGTACCTCAGAAACATAAATAACACCAAGGCATTCTGCCTCCAATTACTTAAGGCTGCAAATGAGAACTACACTGAGGTTATGAAAGCTGGACTTCAATTTAGAAACTATATGTTCAGAGATGCCTTCCAAAATTATGTCTTGTGTAATCTGCTTAGACACTTGGAATGCCCTGTAATCCTCAGACTTCTGGCAAACCTATTCTTAGCTATTTGAAGTTCTGCTTTTGCCCATTGCCAGGGCACGACTGCCATGGTTCGCTGAGTTGAAGTGTTGGGTGCTTTTCTCCTGCCTCATGGCATTCAGGAGCCACAGAGTAGATCATGTCATTCCTTACAGGAGAGCTGCAGTTGAGTCATCTCTGCTGAACTGAATTAAACAGTGAAATGCATAAATAAGGTTTGCTTTTGAAACCTCAAATCCCAAAAGATGTTAAATTTCAGGCATGTCTTGGGTGCCTAAATACAGGCAGGATGTGAGTTTTGGGGCATGCTGTTCCATGCAGCCAATGTCTTTTTGATTGGTTAGGATACCTGGGATAGGCTTTGGGGATTACTGTGTGTGAGCACCACCTCTCCCTGTTCAGCCTTAATGGAATTTAAACCTGTGACTTAGTGATGTGAACTAAATCCTGGAGATGGACGTTCACAGGAATATAAAACCAAAAAGGACCACTAGTGGCATCATTCATGGTACCCTACAAATGGAGACAGCAGCACAAAGAGCATTTGACTGCAGAGCATACTCACAGCCTTCTAAACAAGTCCCAAACACACCTTTGTACTTTATAGTAAGTTAGTAAAAAGCAAATTCCAAGTGTACAGTGAGTTGCAAGAAGGACATGGGCTTGATCAAGACATTGCTAAGGCTATGAGACCTATAGCTCTCTGTTCCTTGAGATCCTGGATCACTTCAGAGGCCTGGGTTGGGTGCATGCTTTGGCTGTATCTTATCCTTGAGTCAGGCTGAGAGCTAGGACTGACCTGTCTCCTTCATTTGTATTGTGGTCCTTGAGGGAAGGACTCTGGCAAAGACATTGGGAAGGATCCCTAAGGTCTTTGCTCTGAGCACTTGCATTTTGCCTTCAGCTTTGTGAATGCCTTCAGCATTCACAGAGGCTATTCTGTGGTGCTTTGAAAGCAGATAAGATCTTGTCTCCCAAAGCCAAAGCAAGGACAACGGACTTGAGGCTAAAGTCCTATTTGGATCAAACTCCATGTAAATTAGGAGAACAGGTATATTAGAGGATGTAAACATCTGTGATCCTTCTGTGTGGGCATGTTTTGGTAAGATCCTCTGGGTAGCACTTTACCAGACCCTGGCAGTACAGTCATCTCTGGTATGGAAATGCAAAAATCAGCAAGATTACACAGACACATGAGAAATGCAGAATAGATTACCAGTGTGAAAACCAGCAGAAACTGAGCAGGGATTGGGTCAGGACAGGAAGGACAAAGTCTTTAAACACCATCAGTGTTTAAAGTGAAATCTCTGCCCAAAGAAAGATTAGAGACCCTTATTTAAAACAAGATGCAGGACACAACAGTGTCTACATTCATCCTTCCCAGGTATTTGAGATGTTTGAGTCTGGGATCTGAGATTTCCTTCTGGGCAATAGGAAGAATACAAGTGCCTGGGATGATTCAACTGAACAGAAATCCAGGTTATCCTGCCAGATAAGCAGCCAGAAGCACAGCATTTCCCCAGGGCCACAAGTGTGTGATGGTTAAATCAGGCATCTTTGATCCCTGAGGTCATCCATAGACCATGCTGTGTTTTGCTCAGCTCTGCTGCACTAAACCATAGACAATACCTGTGCAGTTTTTAGCGAATCTGGCATCCCCGTAGTAACCTGGAGCACATCGTTCGCACTTGAACCCAGTGGTGTTGCGCAGGCAGTTGCGGCACTGGCCAGTCACTTCATCACAGTCTTCAAAAATCAGGTTTGGGTCTGAGTTGCCACTGCAGTCACACTTTTTACAAGTGCTTCCAATTAGCAAAGGGTTCCCATAGTAACCAGGGGCACATCTGAAAGGAAGAGCAAGCCCAGTGATGATGAGCGGTGGCATTCCCATCTGCAGTACACTTTTTTCTCTGACCTTATCTATGTCACAAGGAATTGGTGATGATTGGCAGCTGCCAACAGACAGAGGGCAAATTATTTCTGCGGAGGCTGTTTCATGCTCTTATCTTAATCTGTACTGTTATATATTTCTCCCTTCTTGAACACTCCTGGTATCTCAATCACATCAGTCTGTATTATGTTGTTTTCGGTGTGTCTTTAGCAGTAAAATGATTTGTTCCCCATTGTTTTAAAGTTCGTGACAGAATGAACTTGGCAGAGAGGCAGCTCTAGTGTTTATTTTGGTCTCTTTCAGCTTTGGATCTCACCAGCTATATTGTGTTATATAGGAAACTGGGGTAAGAGACCACCATTTCATGATGCTGTAACTCAGAGGAAGTTGAGACTTTATTTCAATTATAATACACATAACAAAGTGTTATTAATGTTATTATACATAAAGAGGTTTATATAAATACTTTTATGGCGAGGGACTGAGATGGTTTCTGGTTCTTGCAAAATGGAACAGGCACTGAACCAGCTTCCATTTTCCAGATTTTTTGATGTTAGTCTGCTGGCTAACCAGCCCCGGGGTTAAAACTCTGTTGGTTTTGCAGAGGAAGAGAGGGAGGAGGGCAGTAAACACCGCAGGGGAGGTCTGAAATGGGTCCAAATTGCTTTTTATCTTGTCAGTTTTGGGAAGCATTTCAACTGAAAACTTGCTACATCTTAAAATGGATGAGATACTGAAACTGTAGTCATTTTTCAAAGTCCAGACAAACCAGCGATGTGCAACATTCCTGTGTAACCAGTGGCCCTAGACTAAGGCGTCAGGTACTAGATTTGGTGTCATTGTTTGGAAAGAGAGAGTGTCTGTTAAAGGATTTTCTGCCGGTAGCAGGGAGATTACTTAGTCCTACAAGATAGAGGAACTTTTACAAAACAACTAGTGAGGCGAACAGTGGGCATAGGCTCACGGGTTTCAAACAGGGGCTTCATTGGAGGAGCTGGTGGCTGGAGCAGTATGGAACAGTGGCTGATGGACTGGGGGGTTCATGGTGTCACTGCAAGGTGGCAGGGAGGGTCCATGACCTAACAGCCTGGGGCACAGAGATCAAGGACTTATGCTCTCCCTAGCTGGGAATGAAGAATTACTGCAGGGAAGGGGATAACTAGCTGGTGTAGCAATTGCTGACTGAGAAATCAGAGGATTGAATAGTTGTTGCAGTGATTTAAATAAGGAAGAGTTATTGTACTTCATCCTGTTTTATCACCCTGTTGTCCTTGTCTTTTCTCCAATCCATAAAGTATTTTTTTAAGATGCTGTTTGTTCTGCTGTTTGTGAGTGGGAAGGGTGAGCTCTCAGGCCGTTTAGTTTAATTTTACCGGGTTCTGGATGGGGATCTGAGCAAGGTCTTGTCTCCTAAAATATGAACATAGTCAAATCCAGGTTCTGCTATGTCTGAATAATGAAAATATGGGAGATCTGATAAGAGCTTCCAGTTTTAATCTGTTCCTACATTTGCTGATTTATTTGTTTTTACTTTTTTTTTAATAAAGTAATTTCCTCAGTGCTGCTTTGTTCATGTTCCAGTCCTGAACCCTGCAGAAAAAAAACTTTTAAGCATCTTAATATAAAACACTTGGCTGCCTCAAATCCTGCTTTTGCCAATGACAAAGACTCTGTCTCTGCAGCACTGCCAGAATCGTTGGTGCAGGTCTTATCGTATGGGTGACCCAGATGCGAAGAACAAAAATGTGACCTGGAGTTCTATACACCCCTCAAAGAACTGTGAATGTGACATTGAGTGTAGAGTGTGATTTAAATGACTTTGGTGGAGTCAGTCCCCATTCCCATGGGAACTTGAGAAGGCAGTGATGGGTAATGCTACTATTCAGTCATGCCAAAAGTTTTGCTATGATTTCGTATATCATGTGGATGTGAAATGACAGTATTTTCCCAAATTTCAGAATTTCAGTATGTTTGTGAAGTTTGATCAAGAACCCCTCCCCCTCCCTGCCCCCCCGGGATTGTTTGTTTTTGTTTTTGTTTTTGTTTTTTTTTTTTTTTTTTTTTTTTTTTTTTTTT
>NDXB01007477.1:0-39911 GCA_002631895.1 Agapornis roseicollis | reverse complement strand
TCCCCCCCCCCCCCACCCCCCCAGATCCTCCTACCCAAGGTGGCTAAAGCTAGGATGACAGACTGCAAGAAACTCATGTCAGCCAGCTATTAATATTTACCCAGCCTGAAAAGCATTCTGGCATGGTTTTAGCAGGGTTGCAAGATTTATTCCATTTCAAATACTCTTTGGACTATAGAGCAGAGCAGTGCTGCTGTGTGTCATGGTTTCATTGAATCAGCACTAGGAACATGCCACTTTTTCTACCTCAGAAGAGGCCCTGAGGGCAGAATTAGCCTCTACTACCCAAGGGACCAAGACAGCCGATGACAAAGTAGTTGATATAAAAACTCTAACAAGGAGAAACTGAAATAGGAGCTGTTGACACCTACATCTCTTGGGCAAGCTCCAAAGGCATGTTTTGACAGAGCAAGATTACTTCAGCGCCTGGTACACAAAAGAATTGTCACCACATGGACTGCCCATTGTAGGGTGGTTTATGATGGAGCAGGAGTAAGGAGTGGGATGTTCTTAAAAAGCACAGGAATGAGAATGAGAGGGCTGCAAGCCAAACTGCTGGGATTTGCTTTGTTTTCTTTAACTGAATGGGCATTAGAATAAGAAGAAAAGGCATTTACAAAGGCCAAGCCACAATTTGAACATGAGGTATGGGTAGCTGTAATCTGGCAGTATGGAACGGGGCTTCATTATTGATTTGGAGGTGTAATGAGATCCGAGAGCTGAAAACAGGGGCATCACACTGTCCAAGTGGCTGAACTTTTGAACAGCTTCACCAAAACAGACAGTGGGCAAGGTAATACACTATTGCCCAGCTGCTCAGACTTCTTTCCTTAATAAAATATACTTTAACTAAAGCTTTTGGAAGCTGTTGCATGGTCCCAGTACAGCGCATCCCAACCGCTTACATGTGACCATCTTGTTTGTACCAGAAGCCATGAATTGTTCATGCATTTCCTTACTTTATGCAATGGCCTTTACCTGGCTCAGGTTGTTCCTACCACTCACTGGCCTATATGAATAAATCTTTATTACTAGAGCTGATAACTGCTTCAGCTGTTGTTAAATGTATTTGTGGTAGAAAAGACATTGATGGAGGAGATAAGGATGGAGATAAGGAAGTGGAGCTGTTGGAGTGAGTNTTCAGCTGTTGTTAAATGTATTTGTGGTAGAAAAGACATTGATGGAGGAGATAAGGATGGAGATAAGGAAGTGGAGCTGTTGGAGTGAGTCCAGAGGAGGCCATGGAGATGATGCGAGGGCTGAAGCAGCTCTGCTCTGGAGCCAGGCTGAGAGAGCTGGGCTGGTTCAGCCTGGAGAAGAGAAGGCTCCTGAAGGGGAGACCTTAGAGCAGCTCCAGTGCCTGAAGGGGCCAACAGGAAACCTGGAGAGGGCCTTTGGACAAGGGCCTGTAGGGACAGGCCAAGGGGAGTGGCTTTAACCTGCCTGAGGGGAGACTGAGATGAGCTCTTAGGCAGAAGCTCTTCCCTGTGAGGGTGCTGAGGCGCTGGCACAGGGTGCCCAGAGAAGCTGTGGCTGCCCCATCCCTGGCAGTGTTCAAGGCCAGGTTGGACACAGGGGCTTGAAGCAAGCTGCTCCAGTGGAAGGGGTCCCTGCACATGGCAGGAGTTGGGACTGGGTGAGCTTTAAGGTCTCTTCCAACCCAAACCAGTCTGGGATTCTGAGAGATCAGAGGGGCATTGGTGCTTTGTGCTGAGAAGTTATTGAGTATCTCACACAGACCAAGTCTGATGTCAGGTGAGACCTTTTCTTAGAGGTCTGGCTAATCAGCAACACTGAAAGTCCCTGCTGGTCACTAGAGCTGGTGTCCAGAATAATTTCTGTCCCAGGACAGATGGGAGAATAAATCCTTCCCCCAGCATGCTCTCCTACTGCAACATGGGATATGTCTCTCTTAGGACCACTTAAGTACCTCTCACCTTACCCATCATGCATCTGTGGAGAAGGTCAGGAATTAACCTCTCTCTTCTCTCTCCTGAGCAAAATTAGATTAGGCTGAAATTCTTGAGTTAATACAGAGACATTTGGGTGAAACTTAACAGCCTGTGATGTACGCAAGATCAAATGGGCAAAGTCCAGGAGGAGACATGGTTAAGTGCTCTACAAGTAAGTGCACACACCGCCTCCTTTTCCAATTGCTAATGCTCCACACTGAAAAAGTGGATTCAGAGCAGTGGCTCTAAGGCTGCAGTGTGGTGGGGCTCTATGCGCTGCAGCACTGCTCTGCCTCCCTCCTTGCTGTGAGCACAGCACGGTGGTGCCAACCATAAGCATCCAGTTTCATAACGAGGAAGAGTCCGAGAGCAGTCAGCTCCGGGCACCACCGTGTGCTGCACCTCGTGGAAAATCCATTGTCAGGCACAGTGCTAAGCCAGTTTGTTCAATGCTGCCAAGAATCAGCTGAAAGCAGTCGCAGTCTCCCCATCAACGTGGACAGGAGACTCCCATCAACCTGCAGGGACACAGTATTCCTCCAGACACCGGCAAACCCAGGCACACATTTTATGTTGCTTCGGTAATGACACCGCTTTGAAGCCATCCAAGCCTCAGCCTCAAAGGAGGAGTATTTGAGAGCAGGAACTCCAAGTTAAGCTGTGGGCACAAAAAGTGACTTGGGATTAAGCAGCAATTTGCTTTGCTTAAACTGTAACCCTGGGTGGAGCTCAGGAGCTCATCCAGATATGCCTGAAAGGCACTTTGCTGTGCAGTACAGCTGGGTCCTCTGTCAGTGCTGGAAACCAAAAAAATCCTGGTTGGATCTTAAAAGAGCAGGGAATGCTGACTCGGGATTTTAGCTTTTCCCCCATGCCCCACCATATCCCAGTAGAGCCAGAAAGGTGCTGTGCTCCTGCACCCAAAGCAAAAGGAGATGGAAAAGATACTTGTTTGGGCTCTGCCAATAGATAGCATAAGACACTCAGATAGAACCTATGTCAGTGCAATGCACCAAACCTCAGCAAATTGTCATTAGAACACAGCCTGATTTGTGTCCAGAGAAAACCAGAGTTCTCTACAGCTTTTTCCCCTCTCTCAAGACCTGCCAGCAGTACACAATGATGTGGGGAAGCTCAGCAGACAGCAGGATGAGCTTCACTAAATGAGGAGCAGCAGGTTCAGAACAGGGGGAAGGGATGAGAGAAGGAAGCAGATTACTGGCCGTGGCAAAGGATGTGCTCATTATATAGAAAGGAGATGAAAGGCTTTAAAGTGCCAACGTCAGTTCAATGTATTTGTAAGACCCACTGGTGCAGAACATCCCAAAGGAGTTTTATGTTGGTGCAATGTAATGGCACCGCTTCCAGGACTACAACAGACATTGCTGGAGAGGTCAGTGAATAAGAAGCAGCTTGACTTACGAGGCTGTTGTAAAAGAAATGCTCTGATAAGAGCAATTAATGTTATCATAATGATGCCTTTTCCCATGCTCGCCACTATTGCTGCTGGCTGCTGACTTGCATAGCCACGGAGGCACTCCTCCCAAGCACAGTGAGCAACTACAAGCAAGGTGGGGACTTTAAAAACAGCCTTTTGCCAATTGCTTTTCAATCCAGTGTGATGAGCAAAAGATATAAAAACCCCCACTCCATAGGCTTTTGTTCTGTGCTGTATTTTTATTACTGGCAAAGCCATTAAGCTTGAGGTTTTCTTATTTTATCTTTGCATTCAGTTTTCTGGGGTGGGTTTTTCTTTCTTTTGGGGTAATCTAAATGGCAATAGTTTATTATGTGCTTTGAGGTTTCCTGTACACAAAAAAAGAAGAGGAGAAAAAGAAGAGGCTGTGCTACTATTCCTGTCTCTAATTCATCCCTTTTGCTTGCTCTGCTGTGGGCAAGACTTTAAATCATAACCAGCAATTTTGTCTGCCTCCTAGTTACCAAAAATGACTGCTGCACCCACTGGTGATTCACAGGCTGGGAGCGACACACATGCATACACGTTTGGTACCAGCTGAACTAGCAGATGCCTGGCAGCTCTAGCTTTTGTTCATTAAAACATGAAAGCAAGCCAGACTCTAAAGTTTCCCTGATAAACTACTGGAAAACCCACATGCACTTTCAAAGGGGTTGAAGGAGTGTTCAAGCCAAGAGGATGATACTGGAGCATTATACATCCTTGAGATAGGTTATCTGAAAAGTGTTGTTCTTTATCAAAATGGATGTCTCCAAAGGCAAAAATCTTGGCACTTCTGTGAGAAACAGATCTGCTGGAATACCTGGTTATTTCTAAGACTTGGAAAGGGAGAGAAACCACTCCAGCATCAGTGTGTTTAAACACAACTCCAGTTCCAGTCAGCCAGGATGTCCTCAACCTCTTTGGAAGATCTTCCAGTAAGGCATGGCTCAGCATCCCTCTCGAATGCACTGGAAGCATCACTGAACTCTACGCACCATTCTCATACAGTATCTGCAGAAGAACACACTCATCTGCATCCCCAGAACAATAGAGAAATTAACGGAGATGACTGCAGTTCATACAGCCTTGTGTCTGCAGCAGTGGAAAGGTCAAACAAATTAAGGCTCTGAATTCTGGGCAGAGATTTCAAGCTGGCTCTCAAACATTTGTAACACAAGGGAATAATTAGAAAACATCCATCAGCTCCATTTCCATTAGAGAGCCCATTTCTGTTAACGTGGTGATGAGCTGTCCTCTGCATAGCCAGATCTGCTGTCAGATTAGGGTCAATTATTTCTCCTCAAGTATTTCATCCAGCAAACACAGACTTGACTTCTTTCAGATCTCAGACACCCCGACCACACACAATCCCCCTCACAGAAAGCACTGCTACCCCACAGAGCCCCTGCAGACACCCACTGCAGCTCCTTGGGACATGAAGGAAGGGGAAATGGTCCCTGCATTAAATAAATTCCTAGGTGCTATTGAAAAGTAAAATCACAGGATTTCCACACTGAACATACAGGACCCACAGCACCTCCCTCCTCCTTGTAACCATGAAGCATTACTCAAACACTCAGTCCTCTTTTACAAGGAAGCATCCTGCTGAGCCCATAGGATGTTTTTAAACTGGGGGACAGGAGAAACACAGGACACTGCAGCTTCAGAAGCACATTGTATATGAGCTGTTCCATGTGCGAGCTTCCACACCCAGATGTTTCACTCCCCACGGAGCTGCCATTACCTTAACAGATCAAATCAACCTGTCCCCTGTGGGATGCAGAAGGCTGCTCAGAAGAGATGTGCAATCTTGGCACTGGCTTGGGACTCCAGGTGTTTGTATCCCACCACAGCTGAGAAGGAGCCTGCCAGTTTCTGGAAATCTGAGTATGGAGCAATGAACCTCAGCAATGTCCCCAGCTACAGTGTGAGGAAGGTGCCAGAGAAGATTCAATGCAGGAGCTCCAGCAGCATGACTGAAAGGAGATAGAATTCCTTACCAGCCATCTTGGCAGGGCAGAAAACATGAGCTGAAGAGATAATTTCATATCAAAGCCTGTTCTGCCCCAGGAGAACTCCCAGAGAGAAGTCACAAGGGTAAGAAAGGGAGGAGGAGCCCATGTGAGTGCAGGCAGTGACAGGACACGTGTAGCTGCTCATTACACAGCTCATCCATCTGCCTTCTGAAGGGTCTCTGTTGATTGTGAGCTCACACTGAACCAGTATCTGCTGCCATGCCCCTTACTCCCTCATATACTAAACATGCTTTCCAGGTCAACAGACATAGGGATCAGCAGCAGAGTCCCACCTGGAGCACTGAGCTGCAGGCAGGTCCAAATCTCCTGGGAATGAGCACTTCCATTTGGCATCATCCCTGTGCTGAAAAAGCCATCCTTAAGCCCATTTACTCATTATCCTATTCCCTGGCACATAATTTTTGTTGCAGTATGGCTGCCAAAGCTAGTATTGATACCTGGCCATAATCCTTCTTAACCCCACAGAGGCTTTGGCAGATCAGCTGGTTGCAGAAGCAAGATTTAGGGGTTAATGGGTGCTACATGAAAAGCATCCCTTTGGGAGCTTTAAAACATGTCCTGGTCCAGTGGAAGATGTGTCTGCCCATGCCAGGGGTGGAACTCGACAAGCTTTAAGGTCCCTTCCAACCCAAACCATTCTATGAGTTTATGAAATGTTCTGACTGCCTCCCACCATGTCCTTCCTGTGCCATCTGGTCTGTCCCAGCAGCCAGCTGCAGCGCTGCCCTTGTCCCACTTTCCCAGTTTGCATTAATGTCCCTCCCCCCCCCACCCCCCACCCCCCCTCCCCGTTTCTTCCTTATTTCATGTAAAATGTTGCTCAGGGCCAGGTTAGCTGAAGCTCCATTACCTGGAAATGGCACCAAAGGAAAAAGAAACAACAGACTTTTCAGCCTTTGGAAATAAAAATGTTTTGACTGCCAAAGAAAAGAAAGAGTTACACCCATGTAAAGCTTTCACTTAGGAAGAACTAATAGAGCCAACTGTTTCTGGATGGATTGCCAGCTAACTACAGAAGAAACAATAAATAAATTAAGGAAATATGCACAGAGCAGCCCCAAGCCCTGTCCTCTCTGTATTAGACTCACTCTGGTCTCTAGCTTCTGCTGGGTTCCCTGTTGCGAGGGAAATCCTCCATCACCTCTGTCTAGACTATTCACCTGACGTTTTACTGGAAGGAGAAGTGCTGAGATGCAGCTTTCAGGACCATAAGCCTTTCAAAGCAGTCAAACAAGCTATATAATATACACTTGGATTATTTAATACACGTGTCTTATCAACCCTAGTGAAATCCCCTGCTATGCCATTTCCTTGCTGACCATCAACTTCTTAGAAAATGCCCCTTTAAAATAGCTAGAAGTTACATGTGCAATTCCAAGCATGACTTACTCCACATACTACAGGATTCCAGCTTGAACCCCCCCCCACATCTCACACAGAGCCACTTAAGCTAAAGATCTGTCCAGAAGGACACGTAATCTTGCATCTAATCCCAGCCGAACAGAGCCATACTATCACAGCTGAACTCCAGACTGAGTGAGAAGGGATTTTACTCCCCTGTTGTCCAGCTCCAGATTTCATTCCTGGCTCTGTGAATGCCTCTCTTTTAACTTCCCTGATAATCATAAGAGACAATTAAGCAGTGATGCTGCAGGAGACAGAAATAAGAGGTTAATCAGAAGGCAGTGATTTTTTTCCTCCTTTTACAAAAGTCCAGTGCCAGTACTTATACCCATGAGCTGATCCTTTGACAACTGCCCAGCAAAAACATGTGGCAAGGGAAAAAGGAACCTTGAAGAATCAGGGGGGGGTTGTGCGGAGCAGCTATGCTGAATGCACATCACATCACTTAGCTTTAGCCTGTGCTTCGTAAGAGGATCAGCTTCAACATCTCTCCTTGTGTTGCTCCACAGTGCAACAGGGACACTCTGTTTTGCAGCCTTGACATAAATGACTTGTATTCCAACACAGCACTGGACAGGCTGTCAGAGGGGCTGAAAGCAGCTCAACTTCATTCCTCACTTCATGTACTCACTTTCTTGTGGCACTGAGCACCCCTGCCCTCAGCACCACTCAGGATCTCGCTGCTGCTCTCTCAGCCTTCTGTGCTTTCTGCTGTTTGCCCGCTTCCCAGAAAGAGGGCTAAGGGATTTTAACACAAACTGGATCAGCCCCTCAACTCTTTCGTCCGAAGTGGTGAGCTAAAGAGGATTCTCTTTATCAGGCACAATTCTCTTCAGCAACACAAGCTGAAAACAACACATTAAAATGCATCACTTGCCACTAAAAGCTGAACAGAATTTTTCCACTTCAAAATAACAGAAAGATCCAGCTCCTGAGTACGTTTCCTTTCCTTCCTGCCTGATTTGGAAGTTTCACATTCTGAATAATCATCATTCTGAGTAATCTGCCCACAGGCACAGCCCTGAAACTCCGCGCAAACTGGGACATCTCAACTCTATTCAAAACTCCCCAGCGCTGCTCTAACTTGCTTATCAGCTGTCTGATGAAGAAGGCGGTGGAGACGATCAGTCTATGCGCTGGTGGCTCAGTATCACACACTGTTGCTCAATTTCATCCCTTTTTTTCCCCTGGTTTCTTTCAAAAAGAGGGCATGCATCTGTTCCAGCAGACAGCTCCCGGATTTCCCTTCATGTGCGTCAGCGCGATGATGCATGCTACTTCTCAATCTGGCGGCCATCCTTCAGACAGAAGGAAGTAAGACCGTGGTCATATCTAAGCTACTGAAAATCTTGGGCCATGATGTGGAAAGGGAGCCAGGCAGACAGCTTTCCGTGCTTGCACTTTCTAAAAATGAATCACAAAAAGCCACGAAGCCGCATAGAATGGTTGAAGCCAACCAGCCAAAACCAAAGCCAAAGCAGAAGAGCACTGCCAACGTTGCTCCACTGTGTCATTTCCCATCCAGGAAGGTCTCACAAGCATTTGCAGAGTCTCAAATTAATCCATCAGTACCAAACTAGGTAGCATGCAAACATCCACTAACACTGTGAAGCAGTGTAATGACCCTCCAAGTTTTGCCTTCCTAGAGCCATTTTCTCCTTAGTGCCTTTGAAGAGTGTATTTTCACCTTTAATGGATGCAGCATGTACCAACAGCACAACAATGCTGCATCCTCTTCCCTCCCCAGAAACATTAAGCTTAAAGGCCAGCTTATCAGTTTCATATAGAAAACCCAAAACACAGCCAAGAGCCCAAGACACAGCTGAGCCCACACTTCCTATGCATGGGAATTGGGCTTTTCAGCCCATGATGGCACAGCAAGCAGTGGAAATGCTGCAATTTCCACATCCTTGCTGGAAGATCTCAAGAGCAGCAGTCAGTATCTGTTCTGGGCCCACTTCTTCCCACAGAGGATGACAAACTCACACTGAAGTCAATGAAAATTCGTCATGTCCTGTGAGGGAAGGATTAAGCCATGAGCCAAAAAGGGAGAAGTGGCTGTTGGTCTGTGCTGACAAGGTGCAGCTGACCCAGGAAAGAAACCAGACCCCACATACCCTGATAGACTCTGACATCAGTTGATAAACCCTACAGGAAACTATTCCGCCCCAAGCCATGTTCTGACATGGCAAACCCACATGCTCAGCAGACACTTTCTTTACCACATGTGATGTTGGTGTGCTGAGAAACGTGCATGGGTGTTAACCTGATACACATGAGCTTCTGAGCAGTGTTAGAGGGTCAAAGCAAGTACCAGTCACGAGATGGGAGTATCTGCCAGGACTGCAATGGAGAATCGATGCTACATGTGAAACAAGATCTGTTTCATTTCCTCACCACCTCCTGCCTTACAATTCAACCCAGGCAACAACAGCCTAAAGCTGCCCCATTGCAGGCAAGCCCAGAGAACGTCTATGGCTTCAGTCCCTTGTGTCCGGGTTCCTGCTTGACATTCTTCAGATCAGGATTCAAACATCCTCCTCCTACCTCCAGAAGCCTCACCACAACTTACAAGATGCAACATTAAACCCACCACAACCAGAGTCACATTAAATATTGGCCAAAGTTGTAGGCGATGAGGCCATGCAGTGACAACCCAGATGTTCCCCATCGTGCCTCCCTCCCTCCTCCTCACGGCATTAGTCACTCAGAAGACATCAGAACAAAGCCACATTCAGACTCACCAGATCAGGTTTTGTTTGCTTCAAGACCACAGTGGTAGACAGCTGTTGCACATTTTACCCTGAAGTTTGAGCAAGCTCTTCACAACATTACAGAAGCTTTGATTATGAAGGACTTCTGGAGGACTCCAGCCCAACCTCCCTCTTGAAGCTATTGGCACAGCTTTGAACCCCTCTATTATGTGGCCATTGTTCCTTGTACCATGAGGCACGAGCAAAGAGTTTGGTTCCATCATCATCACATCTGCCCTTCACACAGTTATAGGTGGCTGTTTGATGACTCCTTAGCTTCTTCACCAGAGGAAACGAGTCCAACTTCCCCCTTCCTTGGAGGCCATGTGTGATGCATGGGTCCTGGCCAGCTTGGTGGCCTTCTGCTAAACCCCCTGCAGTTTCTCATGACCTTTTTGAGCCGAGGGCATATAATATTTCAGATGTATCTCAGCAGTGCCAAGCAGAGGTGGTGAGAACTTCTCCCATCCCACTGGCCAGGCTTCCAACATAGATAATAAACAGTTTGATTTATCTGTGACAATTGCGCTCTGGGCTTGTTCTCAACCTAGTGCCCACCATGACCCCCAGGTCCTTCCTAGCCATCCCATGCCACATCCAGAACCTTACTGGTTCTTTTCCTCCTAAACTGCACAAGATTTGTCATCCCAACTCTGAGCCCACCAAAGTTCCTACACTCCCTCTACATAAAAGGAGAACAGGTTGCTCCAAAACACATTGTGGGTATGATCCCCCCTCTATTCTTCCTTGGCCTAAGAGGATCCCCCTACACACATTAAACCCCCCTGCGATATTCTATGACACCAGATGGAAGCATTTCTCCTCTATCATCCGCTTTTCCCATTTGAAAGCAGTATTATACACACACACAGATCCATGCATAAAAACCTGGGTAACACAGCATTCCCTGCCTTGAAGGTGTAGGCAACATTAAACTTACTGTTAGACAGCCATTAAAGATGCAGAATAACATGACAATATTAACATGTGTGCCTTACCCTGAAGCAGTGTTAAAGCCTGCTTAAAACAAACTGTAAGCGTATGAGGTATATTCAAAGCAGAAGGGTTACAAACAATTCAATTCGGAACATTTTAATTTTAGACTACAGACAAATCAGCCTTTGCATAGCCAGGGAAAAAAGAGGGCAGTTTAATTCATAATGTTTTCATCCCCTGTAAATAGGCATTTAATCAACAGAAGACAAAACATGGCAATCATGGAAAACTACTTAAATGATCAGATTTAGCAAGCAAAGCCCTGGTGTTCCTTCCATTCTCCACTACTTTAGGAAACTAAAAGAAAGAGGCACTGGACTTCATTTGGGAACAGCTGTTCACCTTAAGGGGGATGTAAGGAGCTGCTGTTCCACATCATGCCCTCTTCTGTACAGCTGCTGGAGGGCTTCACACACAAAGCACAGCCAGGACACTTTGCTCTTGGGGGTACTTCATCTGCTGAGAAAGGAGGGGTAACCCCTAAGACTAAACCAGGGGATGTTCTACAAAGGGCTATAGAGGAGAGGAGCAGAGCCTTGAGGCTCAGGCCCCCCAAACAGGGGATCCCAGAACTGGAAAGGCTGAAGAAGGGATGGAGGTGGGGGAACACCTCCCTTCTCCACCATGCATCCAAAATGTGTTTTGTCCTGCAGCTTCTCCTGCACTCTTCAGAGTCATTTCCAAGTCATACAGGCTGGTGACTGCAGGTCTGCGACCCTGTAGCTCCAGCACACATCCTGCCTTCTATGGAGGGACACCATGCAGGGGAGGCTCAGGCACATTCCAGTGTCAGCCCTGCACACCAGCCCCAGTGCAGGTGCATCTCCCTGGGCAGTAAGTGTGGTGCTGGATGTGTTTGACTTAGATCTCACCTCAGTGCCCCCAGGATGTCACCCCTGAGGGCTCCCATGCAGCAGGTCCAGGCACTCAGCCCCTGTCTCACTGTGAGTGCTTTGTTCTCCTTTATGGCTGTTTAAAAGTTCCTTCTTTCCCTTCTTTTTTTTTTTTTACAAGGAGGAAGATGCTGACACTGCAAGTGACCACCCAGGCTTTCAAAGCACTGCAGGAGGCCAACAAGCAAAGTCACCCATCAGGCTGCTTGTTATCCTGATGTGTCTTTACAAGAAAGGCAGTTCCCACAATCAGTCCTATTTACTGCAGGCTGTGATGCTGCCTGGATGGCAGAACCCGAGGAGTTCCTCCGGTTGTGTATGAACTGTTCTGCTTGTGCAGGAATGCTTTTGAGGCAACACTGAAGTTGAATAAAGAGAGGTATTAGGTCTCCCCCCAGGTGTTCAATGTCCATGAGCTAGCTACACTTTTAATGGACTCACATGACGCTTGCCAGTGCAAACACCCAGCCTGATGGGGAAAACTGTGCAAAAAGGAGAGACAGACCTGTAACTTTTCACATCTCTGTTAGCCTCTATCTCAAGTTTACAAGCCCCAAGAACAAGTGTAATTTTACTTGGCACCAACAGAGACGACTGAGCAAGACAACGCATACAAGGAAGCCAAAGGGTTCAATCTTTTCTGAAAATCTCTGCCATAGTCAGCTAATGACAGGGAACATGTGGCTCACAGCCATGTTGTGTATGTTGGTTTATGACGCATAGCACAATACACACAGTAACAAGTGTGTGTCAAGACGTGGCCCGTTAAATGTGATGAAAACATTCACTAGGCCATTAGCAATGAAAAGGTTCCCTGCCCTTGTATTACACAGAAAGAGGTTTACCGCATACAGCCCAAGTTTGGACGCATTGCCCAACTTGCAGGCAACAGCCCCAAGTCTCAAACGTTTTACTACCAAGCAGCTTGGACTCCTTGTGAGCAATTTCAACTGGAGTTGGGTTCACACATCCAACAGGCAACCGCTGATTGCAGAAGGGTTGCAAAAGGGGGTTGCATTTCCCTGTGGTTCACCAAATAGTGAACAAAGGCCATTTAAGGAGCTTCAGTAACCGTAACAAAATGAGTTTGGGCAGGCAGGGAGCTCTAGAAATCATCTAGTCCTACCATCCTGCTCGAGAAGAGCAGCTTAAGCAGATTGCTCAGGACCTTGCCAATGCATGTTCAGTATGTCCAAGGATTGACAGTCTCAGCCCCCCGGGCACCCAGGTCCCTGTTTCTGACCACTCTCACAGTAACAAAGGTTTACCTTCTGTTTAAATGTGATTTCATGGATGCCAGTTTGGACCAACCAGCCACGGCATGTGGTAAAACCCTACGTCTGGGCAGATCCTCATCCATTCCACTGCGTTGGTGGCCTTTCCTAACAACTCAGTCACCTGAAAGGTCCTCGTCTTGGTGTGAGAGGAAACACAAAGCTCAGATGAGATATGGATCAGAAAATCAACCTAAAGTTGTAACCAGCGTAATTAAATGAGCTCTGAACCACTGACGGCAGAGCATGTGAGGAAGTAATACCCTAAAACAACACGTAATGACAGCGTTAGCACAGCAATTACTTTTTCAGACTCAAAAGGAAACAGCAAGGTAGCAAAGAAAGGAGCAGTCAAACCAAAGCTAGAGACGGCTTATTAAAAACCCTTTCAAACAAGGTTGTTTCAAACCCTGTCTTAGTCTGAATTTGCATTCTCTCTCCTCAAGTAGATGAGTACAACCTTCTGATCTCTGCAAGCAAGACTGATTATGTTATTGTGATTACGGATGCAGGTCCTTCTGTCACACCAGTAAGTAGGACACACGCACGGCATGGCACTGTGCTGGCCCCTGCTGCAAAGGTGCTGGAGATTCAGAGAACAGCACAGCAGTGTTTCCTCCTTGAAGTATCTCAGGTTCTGGACACAAAGGAGTTAAGATCATAAGCTGCTATGCCAATAAGGGATGCTTGGCTCCTTCACTCACAGCACCACACTGACCAATATAGACAAAGTAGAAGCAGCCCTCCCAGAGGTGAAACACTGCACACTCCCATTACTTGATTTCTAGCTGCATGTATAACCAAATTAAAAGGGGAGGGGGGAAATCAAGTTAATTTTACCAGAACCTAACCAGGAAGGGAAGCCAAACAACCTACCACATCTCTCCTTTTCCCTTCAATAAAAGCTCCCTCTGTCAAAGCCTTAACATCTTGTAAGTGCATGCCAGCAAATCCATCTAAAGCTCAAACACAGAATTTGATTCTTCTGTGCCCACACAGCAGAAGGGATTGTTCTTCCTTTGTCGTGCTGCAAGGCTTTGGGCTGAAAACTGGCCAGAACAAAATCTTAAAGCTGGGTCACTACTTCTCCCCCCCCAGCTTTTTCATCCTGGTAGGGTCTCAGTAACAACCTTCAGTTTCAGTCCAAGGAGATTAGGGAGAGGTTCAGGAGCAGCACAGTGAGAAAATGAGAAGTGTTACCTTTAGTAATTACCAAGAAATACTTTCATGGTGTTACCATAGGAATTAATCCTTATATTAATATTTGAAGCATGAACAAAGGAAGGACTCCAGAAGAAGTTACGGGTGGGGGGGAAGCGTTAGCAGTTTGCCACTGCAATGCACTGACTGTAACTTCAGAATGAAAGATTGAGACCCCAGAGGAAATGGTGCTGTCTGGATGAGAGGGCGAGCTCAGAACCAGAACCACTTTCTTCCCCTACACATCTTTTCAAGTGAGGAGTAGCAAAGCCTACCTAGACTTTTACAAGTCTCCAGAACTGGCCTCCTTTCTATAGAACTTTTGGAAACGCACCCCAATGACACAGAGCACTCTTAAGCCAGACATATAAATGATGAGGCAAGGAAATGTGAAGGAAAGAGCTCTTTTCAAATCCTACAGTGTTGTCCTGAGAAAAGACAAAGTCTGCACCGTGCCAAGTCCAAGTGTTGGACCAGATTTTAAACTGTACCTTAAAGACAGCAGAAATATCAGACAACCCCTTGGGAACATTGCTTCATAGGAAGCCTCAAGAGCAACTCCTCAAATGAAGTCGGGTAAAACCTCAAGAGCCTGACCTAAAAGGCTGCAGCATGGATGATGAAACAGAGCCACGTGTGCTTGCAGGGAGAGCTGCACCACCGCTGCAGAGGGCTGCATGCACAGGGGTTTAGTCAGCTCTGTTTCACTCAGCTCTCTTCTAAACCAAGAGGCAGGCAAAAGCAAAGGCAGGGAAAAGATTTTGCTTGCAGCAGCGTTATGTGAAGCTGACTGCTTCCAGCAGCACAAAATCCTATGGAAGCGCTGTGACATGGCAAGTGGGCTGAAAATATGGGTCATGCAACCAGCATTAAGGTGGGGTGTAGAGTTAGCCTCTCTTTGAAACCCATCATTTCAGGACAGCTTGCAGATTAACACCACTCCATGCAGGAACTGTCATCTTCAGTATCCTGTTCCCTGCCAGCTTCCCTCAGTCTTTTGGGGTATTGTTTGGGATTCTTTTTGTTCAAGAAAAATGTACACTAAATGCTGCAGTTCTAAACATTGCACATTCATTCACTGCGCTTCCAGTCTGTTATAATGCTTCTCTAGAGACGTTCTCAAACCATTTTAAACATTTGGAATACCTCCCATGTGGGGAAAGAGCACAAAGCTCCTGGTCCCTTCATAGACAGCTCACAAGTGGGGAAAAGCCCTTTCAACAGCAATTTGAATATTAACGCACAGGCTGGGGAACAGAACACCTTACATCCTTCAACCCACACCAGAAGGTGAATGAGGAGTTTTCCCTGGCATCTTTGAAATAACCTCAATTCTGGAGTCTATGTGGTGGCTTTGAGATGTGAAAGCAGCTTGCTCAAAGAAACAAGATTTTATGAAGGCAAGTGCATTTAAAACAGGTTAAAGTGAATGATCAAATGCTTCAGAGCCTCATGTTACAGGATACTGCAAAGAAATTTTGGGGAGCATGCACAGGGAGAAGTAGATTACTAGCTAATAAGAGAGCTCTCCAGTTCCAATGTCCTAAAGCTGAGGTCCTGAGTACTGCTGTGACAGCATAAAAACCAAGTCTCTCTTTTTTTTCTGCCCTTTCCCTGTTAGCAACAGCTATAAATGTCATCAACAGCACCAGCAGGAAACCTCCACAGAGGGTAGGATGTGAAGAAATAAGATGCTTGCTTGTTTTAGAAACCATTAAATTTGCCATTTCCACTGAACTCCTACAGTTGCTTCTTCCTGAGAAGTTCAGGGACTCAAAATGTAAAAGAGAAAATGCCTCTGCAGCAGAGGAGCGAGGATGGGGCTGCCCATCAACTCTGGAGCCTTCCAGACTGATGGGATCATGATGGCCACTGTGGGCAGTGGAAGAGGCCAAATTCCTCTGGGTCAAGAGGTTCAGAAACTGAAGACTGAGCCCTCTGTCCTCACCAAAAAATGCACGATGATTTCAGAGGAAAAGCCTCCCAGTCCAAAGGACCCTGCTCTCAAATTCCCATGACAAAATGTGTCTCCATGCCTTAGAGGAAGGAGCACCTTTTGGGAAATCTGTTTTGCACCCTTGAGTAGCTCTTCAGCACCACGGAATTCAGTCTAACTACCCACTTTCCACTTTTCTCAGAGATACTGGATAAATTTTACAAGGCCCTTTATATTTATCTTGTCATAAGAGTGTTACTGGCTTCACAATCCTTAAATTAGCACCTCGAGGTTTACCTGCTATGTGAGAAACAAAGGTCAAGAATATGATTTCTCAGCTAATACTAAAATCCCAATAGTTAAGAACCTGAACGTTTCCCAATAGCTGTGTGTTTGGAATGCGGGGATGCCCTCCCCATTACAAGACCTCAGCAGAGCCCTTCATCCCACTGACAAAGGCAGAGCAGCCCCAGGCCTGGAGCAGGCTGGGCTCACATCCCTTGCACCATGTCCATGGTATTTGGGAGCTGTGTTACTCATGTGTCTGTTCTGCAGGGATTATCAAGTCTGCTGGCAGCAAATGCTAATCAGGGCACAGCACCTCATAAAGCAGGCGAGTAACTGTAGCTATGTTACATTAGGGCTGCTGGGTACAACCATGTTTCAGTGCTTCCAAAGTCAGGAACACACAGCTATCTAGTGGAAAACAGAAGAGTTTGGTAGGTTCAGTGGACAACAGCGCTAAACAAAGCAAAGACTTCTGCAGAAGCACATGAGAGCTGCAGGTAACACTAGACCATGATGCAGCAGAGGCTCCAGAAACTGAAGAGCCCAGCTGCATTAGAAGGGAAAAGCAAAGCAAGCTTCCGCTGCAGGACCAGTGTTTAAGTAGATGTAACCTTGACTTCAAAATGAGAAGCTTCCAATAAGGGCAACATTAAAGGCCTCTGTCTTGTCCATACTACTTTACCACCCACTTAAAAAAAGCTGGATAGCATTTCCAAATCCATCTTCATGATTTAAAGGCTGTGCATGAGCATTACGGAAACCTGCCTAATTCACCAAGACAGTTCTGACAAATCCAAGCTGGTGTGTTTAGTGAGGAAACATTTTTCAGGAGATGTAATACCTTTTATTAGACCAACAGATACAAACAAGGAGCCTGAGGGGCTGGGAGGCCAAAGGGACTGACAAGCTTTCAACATCTAAGTCCTTTTTTCCAGTCTGAAGAAGGGCAGTTGGCCTGAAAACCTTCCTGCTCAGACTAAATAGTACAGAAAAGAGTTAGAAAACTTGGCTCCTCCTCTAAACCTCAGTGCATTTGTACCCTTAAACTGTCAAGTCTTCAACATTACTTCATTAAATGATGAATACACCTCTGGATGGTGTATTTAAATACAGCAATACTTGCTTTATACAATGAGAAAACTTACATCCACGTATGGGAAGTGTCTTATGTCATCTCTCACCAACCTCTGCTTTCCGTCTCACCACAATTGCCACCCTTAATGTCCTCACCAGCACACACTAGACTAGATGAGTCCCAAGCCCAAGTTAAGCAGCCAGTGAACACCAAGAAGATGCATGTTCCTCCACACTCTGCCTTTGAAAGCTTCACAGAAAGAGCCTGCTTTTGTTACCTTGTAGCTGGGCTGGGGGGAAGCCGCACTTTGCAAAAGCTTGTCCCCACACGCATGACGTACTGGAACATGCCACTAACCTCAGTGAGGATGAGAGAGGAATGCACAGAAAGTCATTCTGGAGTTGTGTTGGGAGAAACATGACCTCGCTGTAATGTACCTCTGGAATTTCCTTGCTGCACCTGAGGAGTGCAGTGTGTGGGAGCAGGCACCAGGCGCATGCCTTTCCTATGGGAAAATGCCGCAGGACCACAACATGTGCTCAAGGCATGGAACATCTCAGCTGGCCACCTGGCTTTCTGAAGGAGCCATTCTGTACACGCTGCACAGCCCTCTAAAGGAGAGGGTTGTCTGATTTGATGTATGAATTGCTGTAATCTAATCACCACCAAGGACAGCTAGTGGCTGCTTTAGGAGCTGTACTAGGGTATTGCTACATCTGAGAAGCTTGCAAGGATCTTGAAAGGTTACTTTTAATGGTTGGGTATGCTCTGGGAGGGTTTCACATTATAGTTACCAGCACTGAAGACTTGTTCTGCTGGCAGAAATACAGATATACCCTTCTAGCCCTTTAACTCCTGGAATGCACTCATCTTACACAAGGCAAGTAAATGATGGCACTGTCACAGAAACATAGAATCCTAAAATGATTTGTGTTGGAAGGGACCTTAAAGCTCATCCAGTCCCAACCCCCTGCCACAGGCAGGGACCCCTTCCATTGGAGCAACTTGCTCCAAGCCCCTGTGTCCAACCTGACCTTGAACACTGCCAGGGATGGGGCAGCCACAGCTTCTCTGGGCACCCTGTGCCAGCGCCTCAGCACCCTCACAGGGAAGAGCTTCTGCCTAAGAGCTCATCTCAGTCTCCCCTCTGGCAGGTTCAAGCCATTCCCCTTGGCCTGTCCCTACAGGCTCTTGTCCAAAGGCCCTCTCCAGGTTTCCTGGAGTCCCTTTAGACACTGGAGCTGCTCTAAGGTCTCCCCTTAAGGAGCTTTCTCTAATTCAGGCTGAAAAAGCCTAGCCTGTGTCCACAGCAGAGCTGCTCCAGCCCTTGCAGCATCTCTATGGCCTCCTCTGGACTTGCTCAAGCAGGTCCATGTTCCTGTCATGTTGAGCACCCCAATAGTGATAACCACACAGCACAGTGATAAACAGCTTCTGTGCCTCCCCAGCTGAAGGAGCAGAGACCACAGCAAGCTACAGCTGAGGGACAGAGGAGGAAACATAGAACTGTGCCCATCCTTGTGTCTGGTCTCACACCCATGCAGTTCTCAGAAGATGGTTTGATGTCCCTGCCAAGCAGCCGCTTCCGCTTCCAAGCCCGGACACGGTGGTTGGGCACCCAGCCTGACTGTGCCACACTGAGCCAGCAAGGAGGAGGACACAGAGAGGCAGGGCTGCAGGAGACGGCCTGACCAGTGTATCCACATCACCCTTCAGAAGGGGCTGAAGGGTGAGAGCTGTGACCTTGGAAGCCTGTGCCAAGTAGAGACAATCTGCAGTGAGACTCACCATTGTGAACTGCTTGGAAGACAACCATGAGTAAAAGAAACTGAGACATTTTAAACACCAGCTTCCCCACTCCTCCCTTCAAAAACACGCACCAAACCCAAGTGCAAATACAAGGACCTACAGGCTAATCTAGTACCTTAAATAAGAGGTCACTTTTGCATTTGACTTGTATTTTAGTATTAAATTATATTACATATATTTTTTGCTGTATCCCTTAGTAAAAAAAAAAAACAAAACCTTAAATAGATGCCTGAGGTCTTTTGGGCTGTTATTAGCAGCAGAGACAAGAGCCTCTGTAACACACACCCTGCAGGGATCTCTGTGCACGTATCCAGTTACATATGCTTCTATTTCCAAAGTGTTTTCCTGGTGTCTGGAATAATCTGAAATCTGCACCATGCAGAACTTCTGGGATGAATCTAAATGAGCATCTCCAGCATTTTATGAAAAATCCCTTACAAAGAGAAAAACTAAAAGACAAGGACTATTGTTCAAAACATGTTCTAGGCAAGGTTTTGTCATAAAATTCCCATATGACTTTTGGGAAACGTCTGCTCCACAGAGTGGAAATTGGGTAGGTATAAGAGACTGCTCTCCCATGCATCCCATAAACCAGATGAAGGACTGTTTAAGCAGTATTCCAGAATAAGAGCTGTCTCTAATCAGATTCACAATCCCTGCCTGTGGCAGAGCAGAGAGAAGCAGTCAGATATGCCACTGTCAGCCAGAAAAGGTCCATCTTATTCTCACATAGGCAGGACCTGACTTGTGCTGGAGTCAGAGAAGGGTGAAATCAAAGAATGATAATAAAAAAAGAAAGAAAAAAAAAAAAAGAACTCATGAAAAGCCACTTTATTACCATGGATTCCAAGCCAACTGTGCAACAAGGATCTGCAGGAAGCTCTGCCAGACAGCTGTGAGAACTTCATACTCCTCACACAACCAATCTCAGCTCTAATCATCACCTCCAGTGCTACTCCAAGAAAGAGCTGCTCAAAATCTGCAAGTTAAAGACAATTCTGTGTATAATTTATGGTCCTGGGATGGCCAAAGGCTCTCTCTTACCCTAGAGGAGAACCCATCAGGCTCAGGAACAATACAAGAAGGACAGAAACAAACCCAGGAAAACAAAGACACACCAAAACCAACCAACCTCTCTCTGACCTCCAAATTTAACAAAGCGAAAGTACGGTGATACACAACACCCCAGTACAGGCAGAACCGAAAGCACAAGGCAAAAGGGGAGGCAATACCTCAGCATCACAAGGCAGCAGTGTCAAACCAAACACATACAGCTGGAGAGGACATGAACAGGAAACAAGGCTACAGTTTGATCATGAACAGAAACCTCATCAAGGAAATGCAGACCCTTCCATCATACTTTACCCTTTAATGTGGTGGTCTTGCAAACTGAGTATGTTAAACACACATCCTCTCTGCAACACTGCTGCTGGCAAATATAGAGGCCAGGTAAAGAACAAGTGATGTTCCTAAGCTTAACTCTACCGAGCCAGAATATCACCCTTTATTGGCCCAAACTTTGCATTCCAGCTGTGACAAATATCAAGGACAGAGGAAAGATACCACCTCAGGTGGGTACACATTCTTGGAGAGTTTTGTATACTGCCAGCTTAGCAACCCTACCATTTTAATCACAGCTGTGGTGAAAGGTAATGTATTTAGCCATTATGGCTTACAACTGGGAAATAGTTACAGAATGCGCAGCATGTTAGCATGTCTTTATTTGCAGCAGTCAAATGAGGCTTCTGAGAATCCTCCCTAACATCAGGGACATTTGTTTTATTGCATGAGACTCTGTGCTCCAGTTTAGGATTAAACTGTCATAGGGGGATTTACTGATTTAACTGAATACTTGCTTTCTGAGAGGGAAATTCCAGTTGTGTGCTCCTCAGCTCTATCTAGCCATCAATACAAGCCAATTTCAATTGCAGGTTTCCTGAATGCCTGGATTAAAACAAAGAAAGGTGAAAATAAAAATCCATTTTAGCGTGAAACGAAAATCGAGAAAGACAAGAACAAAACAATCAGGCAACATTAATAAAAAGCATATGGGTCTTCCTAAAGATATCGAGGAGTCTCTTCTGCTTCAGCTTTTATGACTTTCAGCTTCCTCACACACAAACTTGTCAAAGGCTGATGTGCAGAAGGGACTGTTGCAGGCCTGCCTTTTGTCTGCTGTCCAGACTTGTTCCACCCTCTGAGTAGCTGCAGAGTGGGGATGAGGCAGAAGCTGCAGTTGTTCTGCCTTTGCTGCCGCAGGCAGATGAACACCCATAAAGCAAAGGGAGGCAAAGCTCCCTCTCAATACACTAATCAGATCAACAGTTACTTTCCATAGTGCTGTCGTGTTCAAGCATAAACATGCTTATCTTTGTGCTTCAAAAACAGAAAAGGCAAAAACACTGCTGCAAAAAATCCCTTTTTCATGCCTGGTTCTGTGGTGGGAGCTATAACAGAAATAGCTTGAATAGAAAGAAGAATTAAGAACAAGGAGTAACTTCATTCTGTCCTTAAAACACAAAGTTACCCTCCTTAGTGTCTGAAGTGACATCCAAGCATCTACAAAATGCTTGGAAAATTAACTGCTACAGGAGAGCTCAAATCACAAGTCTGTCAAAAGCCTGATTAAATTTAAGCTGTTGGTTTAAAACTAAATCCTGATACAAACTCATACCAAAGGAATAACTTTCTGAACAAATGAGACATTTCGGGAGGCAAGAGAAGGTGCCCTACATCCCTGACCAGCACTGAAGGG
Source organism: Agapornis roseicollis (assembly GCA_002631895.1). Classification (NCBI taxonomy): domain Eukaryota; kingdom Metazoa; phylum Chordata; class Aves; order Psittaciformes; family Psittacidae; genus Agapornis; species Agapornis roseicollis. Next base: position 18,081 of record NDXB01007477.1, on the reverse strand, counting down.
GTATCTAGTGTTTGATGAACCATCATTTCAAGTCAGATTGCTTCAGCAGGTCAGGTCCATTGCTGCTTTGGATTTACAGCAGCAGGGAAAGGCCACTCAGGTTCAGGAGCAGCCTAATCCTATTTAAGAAGCAGGTGACACTGCTGGAAGGGGCCCATCTCCTTCTCTTAGCGCTGGCACAGGAAGCTGTGGGATCAGCCAGCTCAGAGAGCTGATGTGGCTGAGAACTAAGTACTTGGTGTGACAGCTCCCAAGCATTTTCTCTTGACACTAGATATTCATTGTGCTCCTCACATGTGTCTGCTACTCCACAATTGTCTTAACCTGCTGTCTAACACCAACCTTGCACAACAGGGAGGCCAATGGGTTGGGTTTCCAAGGGGTGACAGGAATGAGAAGGTGGCTCATTCCTTGGCAGGGCCAAGGCAGCAAGTGGGAAGCACCGCACCCACCTTAGGTGGCCTGACAGCACTGGGGGTTTCCTAACCACAAAGGTCATAGCCAGCTCGGAAGGTTAGGCACAGTTTAACCAGCCTTATGGCTCTGTTTGAAACATGGAAAGGCTTCCCAGGGGAGGGAGAAGAAACAAATGGGACAAAAAGAGCCAGAAAACCCGATTCATCACTAGTACTGATCCCTAGAGAAGCAAACAGCCAAGGCACTGTTCTTAAACCATTAGAGAGCACTAGAAAAAGCAGATGTGTCTTTCCCACCTGCATGCGGTCTAGCCCCAGGCCAGATTTCTTTAAGAAAGGATATTAATTCAGAGTTAAAAAGGTCTTGGCTTCACATTGCATTGCTCAGGTGTTCCCCCTCTGCTACAGTGCCTTTTGGAGTGCTCTAAAAGCCAGAGCAGATTTAAAGGGAGGAAAGATGAGGGAAACAAAACAAACTGCCTTAGTTTTAAAGGCAACCCAATCCCATCTGTAAATTGGGAAGTTCAACTGACAACAAGATTTAGCATCCCACCAAGGTCAAGGGAATTTTCCACTGAACACTTCATACTCCCAGGATACAGAACAGGAAGGCACAAGATCTGTTGGTAAAACCCAGGAGACAGCACACACTCAAACAACCTGGTACTGGGTTTGGGCTATCATGCAGAATACTGCTTGCAAACCCACCCCACCACCACCCTCCCCCCCCCAAATCCAGTGAGGTACAAATGGAAACCATTGACTCAACATTTCTTAGTATTCCCTAATACAGCAGGATCCCTTTGGTCTATTATCTCCATGTAATCTTTTCCCTCAAAGGAAATGAAAGACAATCACAAACATCACAGAAGTGCATTCCCAGTGATATCCAGTGTTGCTTAAGCTGGATATCACTGGAATACATTCATTTGGATGCCCATTTCTTTCCCTAATACCAAAAATAATCCTATACCATGAAGGTTCATTATCCACTCCTTTCAAATACAAAGCACTAACCTTCATTAAAGTGTTTTCATCTACCAGCAGGAAGGGCAATACTTGAACCTGCACATTAAGCAAACGGAAGGAAACACTACAGATAAAACCCTCTCCCACCAGCAATTAAAGAGGCTCTTCATGGAAAAGCTGCCCTTTACAATGTTTGCCCTACTTAGCATTAGCTCTCAGTTAGTAAGAGGCAATGTCCCAGGGAATGGTAGGGATCCAAATTAAAATATTAACAGGTACAAAGTAGAGGTTGAAGGCTGTTAAATGAGCTCAGAAGATCCTCCAGGTGACAATAAGAGGAGGAAAATGGGTTGTAGTAAACCAAATGTTTCTCCTAAGTGCAAAGCACAGATGAAGCAGTGTAAATCCACTACAACCAAAAGGAAAACTGCACACAAGTCATTTTGTTGCAGGAAAAGATTGCAAAGCACCAGAAATTAAAACCTGTGGAGAAATGGGTATGTGGAAGAAGATGACCCCTGGATGCAGCACAGCATTACCCGAGTGATGCTCTTTAACACACTCTCATCACCACGAGCTTACACAGCAGCATTGACACAAACCCACCAGGGAGAAATATGAAGGAAGATACCAGAAGGTGACACTGAGCCTGTAAAAGCCTTCACTCTCTTTTCCCATGAAACAGATACACTCACAGTGCTGCAGTCAGAGGAACAGTTAATGGATTTCATCTCATTTTGTCCTATTGCTGCAGTGAAACCAGATGACATGCACTCCGGATTTACGAGCCAGCTGGACAGCCACTGGGACAACTCAGTAAGACAGAGGCAGCATCAGAACTAACCCAAGAACATAGAGCAGCCACACTGCGCTGGATTCAAACTCCATCTGGGTAATGTCTGCTCTGACAGTGGCACTTGTGAATTCCTCTGGGAAGTATGCAAGCAGCAGGGTAGATAGAGGATGGTCCTTGCCCTTGTATTGCTTTCCAGCTTGTAGCAGAGAGGAAAGTGTTTCCTGGGCTGGAAATTGCATTTGGACCATTATGTTTAACAGCCCCTGACAGGCCTTCCCACAAAAGCAGAGCAACAGTGATTTTATATCTTACAGTGTGGGCTAGAAAGCGCTTTCATCACCAGCACAGCAAAAAGGCAATTGCTTTGGGATGTACTCATGGTATCCCCATGTTCAGGGTCGCAGAGCTGAGAATCACACATTTACACCAACACTGCACCTTCTGAAGATGTTCCTGCCAGAAAACTGGCTGTGAAACGAGGAAGAGAGAGGGGAAAAATCCAACACAGCAACAGGCTACCCAAGCATACAGCAGGCCATGGACAGACAAAGGAAAGAGTAATGTCAAGGTATGATCTACTAAAATGTTCACAAATATTTTCAAAGAAAAAGTCTAAATGTGAAGGGACTTTTTAGCAGTGTAAATAAGGTATTCTTGTCTGATCCTAAGGCAAGACACTATTTGGTTATACCTTAAAGGGGGAAAAACAGATCTCCCAAGTGATGAATGAAAAAGCGCTTCCAGGACTAGCAGAGAGGAAGTCTTGAGCTCTCCCTTGAGATGTCAAGGGAGAGGAAAAGTAAAGTTTACAGACATCACCTCAAGTCCCATTGCTTTTTTCTATTACAAAACCACCCTCCCCAGTCCAGTTGGGATACTTCTGGTTTACTGTGTATTTTTCCCTATTCCTTTCCCTACCTGTAGGTCAAAGCCCACACCAAATCCCAATACTCCACCAGCACTTCAGCAGGGCAGTGTTTCAGACATTTGTGCGTACATTAATGCATACTTACAAGTCAGGCATTTTAGATCTCAATTTAGGTGCACAAGGTAACTGTTAATGTGAGTTGTATAGTCATTCAATAAGCATGACAGCATGAACCACATCTGATACACTATAAAAACAATGCTCAAAACCAAACACATTTATATTGGCTCTGCTCAACTGCTGTATAAATAAAGGAAAAATGATTCATGGGCTGCAGTTCTCACAGCAGTAACATTTACTGAAAAACAAATGCAAAACTAATTAAACTTCAGTAGAAGATTTGCAATTGGAGGCAGCTTAACCAGCAAAAAAGGGGACAGATCCATAGAATCATTAGGGTTGGAAAGGACCTTAAGATCATCCAGTTCCAACCCCCCTGCCATAAGCACAATGGTACCCAAGGCTCTGTCCAACCTGGCCCTGAACACCGCCAGGGATGGAGCACTCACAACCTCCTTGGGCAACCCATTCCAGTGCCTCACCACCCTAACAGTAAAGACTTTCTTCCTTATATCCAATCTAAACCTCCCCTGTTTAAGTTTGAACCCGTTACCCCTTGTCCTGTCACTCCAGTCCCTAATGAAGAGTCCCTCCCCAGCATCCTTACAGGCCCCCTATATCCATGCCCAATACAATGCTGCTACCAGTCAGGGTTTACTCTTCAGAAGATACTTTCTGCACTAAGGAAGTAAGGTTCTTCAGTCATTATTTGCATGTCTGAATTAAAGCATGGCAAATGATGCAGAAAAAGTCAATGTCTTTATCTAGGGGTTGCAGGAAGGTATTTCATCAGATGATGGTCATTTTGGAGACCTCAGTATTAGATGTGCATTTTGTAAGAACTGCATTTATTCATGTATGAAGTAAGAACTATTTATTCATGTATCATGTAGGAACATTTTTCACATCCATAACTTCTCATTTCTTTCCTCCACTTAATTTAACCTCCAAACATCACATTTAATGCCTTCATGCTGCCATGACAGTGCTAATCTCTCCCTCTGCCAATGGAGACAGCAGACCAAACAGAAAATTGCTTCTACCATTCCAAACACAGAGTTTGCTCCCTGAGTTCCCATTTCTTCCCAAGTCACAGGATATGCAAGACCTGACACCTCCTACGAACAGCAGATCTTGCATGGTTAATAAAAATTAGACATTTTACACCCCAGCCCCCTGCTTTCTAAAGCACTTTATGCATTTCAAAGGGAGATTCCAGCTAGATAATAGAAGAGTCATTACTGGAGCCTAGTCCTGCGAAAGCCCAAGACACTGAGCTTTAATGTCATGCCAATCTTATGCACAGAACAGCTATTTTGGGTAATTACAGAAGTTGTAATAATGCCTTTGGAGTCCCATGAAGCTGAGCTCACTCTAAGCCATGCAGGCTTGCAGGCAGCAGCTTTTCCAAAAGGGATTCAATTTGGTTTAATAAAATACTGAACAAACCTATCCTGTAGACCTCACTGTTTCCTTGCAGTACTTGAACACAGTCACACACAAGATTTCAAAGCCTAATCTTTAGCTGATGTAAATCAGCATCACCTTGCTACCTGATCAAGTTACACCATTTACATCAGAGGAAAACTCAACCTTATGCCAGGTCTTATTTAGAAGCAGCTCTTGTAACTCAACTGTATTTCACTTTTAGTATAAATAAATTAAATAATCTTAACTGTGATCTGATCCAACCCTTGCTGTTTTGAACTGAGCTCTCTGTTACACCAGAATTCATTTCTTATTGTGTATACATTAAAGACTGTTCCAATGGATTGAGACATGTCTGTAGAAAGGTCAAGAAAAGCATTTAGAAGTTTGAGGCTGGTTCTGCATAAAGAACCATGGTGCAAAACCAGCCTTTTGCTGCAGGAGAGGTGAAGGATGAAGGTCCATGAGAACTGGGGCTACAAGAAGTGGATCAGAGCTTTTCCTCCTGATCACGCACCAGTGGAATACGTCTGAGCTCTCCAAACCTATAGAGAGGTTGTGGCTCACATTTTTAGTCTCTGAAAAGCCACAGAAGGACCTGCACGCCTTGTCTGTACCTGTCCCCTGTGCAGGTATCTCAGGTGTTCACTCCAAATCTCAGAGCCTGCTCCCTTAGAACCAGTTAGGGCTCTCCAGAGACCAGAAATCTTTGCTTTCTTCTTGGGAGAGAACAATCTCTTCTTCAAGCTGGCAAAAAGCAGTGAAAGCCAGCATGAAATCAAAGGAAGCATAATAAAATACTACAAGTTTGTTAGCTACAGCGCACTTTGGTTTGCACTGACGTCTGTAGTACAGTCTCCACGTTTTCAAGTCCCTTCTGTTAAGCGGCATGATTAATTCCCTTTCAGTTTTCCAAGCCTGCTTCTGCTTAGGAGCCAATTTAGCAATTAAATTAATCATCAAATATTTCTTGCCAGAGAAAGAAAACGGAGTTTCACCTCGCCTGGGCAAAACGCAATTCCCAAAGGATCTGAGAAGTTAATGAAGGGAACTGTTCCCAAAAAAAATGTACAACCTGGCAAATAGGACAGCCAAGAAAGAGACAGGAAGGGCCAGATTTAAGAAAATAGCTCTAAAGTAGAGGAAATGAGTCGTCCTTTAAGAAGAAATCATACATATAAAGCACATAAAACAGAGTATTCTTTGTGGACTCGACTGAAGGGAAGGAAAAACAGGATTTAAAAGACACATCCTCAAGAGCATTCAAAGCAAGTTGCTTCAGTGGTCAGCCTTATGTGGTCAAGATGGAAATCTGAGCAATTTTAAAAGTATTGTAAACCTATCTGTAAAAAGAACAAAAAAGGAGGAGAAAATAGAGGCAAAAGGCAACTAAATGCATGGAGAGGAGAGTCTCCAGCCAGGAAGTGGACAGGCAGCTGCTCACAGCAAGCAAAGGGAGCATCACTGTGCTGTGGCCATGCATTGCAGGTAGAGCCTGAAGGTAATACTCCTGAATGGGTACAAGGGATGTTTTTACACGTACAATACATGTAGGCTGCTCCTGGCAGAGCTGTGCTGAGAAAGCCTTGTCTTGAGTTTCTACTCAGATAAAGTTCTCCCTGACTGAAAGGATTCTTCAGTGAGTTACAACCTGGAGGCAGTTGTAGCAAAGGGGTTCAATGCACAGCTTGGGGAGTACATAAAGAAACAGCTCTACCACAGGAAGGGCAGGCAATCCAGGCAGGCAATCCCCAAGCTCATGGATACCCCATGCACCAAGCCTGGGAAGGGACCAGCAGCAGTGCTGAGGAAGGTGTTAAGGGCATTAAGTGATATTGATATTTTATAAAGGAAGCTCAAGCTACATACATACAGCCTTGCTTGAGGGAAGTTAAGTCTTCCTTAAACACTCTGCTTTAAATGCTTGTTGCTATAATGCAGGAAATGTCATATATAAAAGAGCTTTATCTGAGTGCAAACACCTTAGAGAGCAAGTTTAACCTTTAAGATTGCGTGTTCACCCCCATGAAGAACATTCATTGTCCAGACACATTCAGCAAGGTTTTGCTGGGGGGAGGAGGGAATGCAAGAGGGAAAAAAAACACATCTTCACTCCATTTTATGACTGCAAAAGGCATTTCTAAGGTATTTCTGTCTAGCTACAATGGTTTTCTTTCGTTATTAATGCTGTCTCATTAAATATACATTTACCTGGAGCTGATTCTTTACTTTTGGAATGATCTAAGACATCTTTCACTAGGTAGAGAAATTAGACCAATTAATAAATGTGAAAGCTTTTGCCACAAGGATTTCCCCTGAAAGGGCTTTAACAGCAGATTTAGCACTGACCTGCTGCAAGCAAGCTCACTGCCTGGTTTTCTGGGGCTATTGAAGGCAGCAGCAGTCACACAGAGTAACAAACCTGCTACTGTAATACATCACTCATCGCAGCCTAACAGGCACGATAAATTGTTTGCTAGTGAGGGGATTTTGTGGCCAGTCCAAACAAAGACCACTTCATCCTGCATTTCCTAGAAACCCCTCTTATAAAACACAGAAAGCAAAAAGCTCATTTCCTGAGCTCTGCCTATGGAACGCCACTCCCCAGCCTTCCCTCTTCTCCCACAGAGCTGCCTGCCCTTTCACACAACTGCTCTCTGGCTGCCATCCCCTGTGTCTTTCATTCAGTTATAATTGAAGTAATGTTAGAATCACTTGAGGGTTTATGCCTGTTACCTGGAGACACTGCCAGCAGCTTCCTCCTGCAGCCTGCTGAGCGGAGGAGATTTGCAGCAAACCTAAATCAATCAAGCCAACAAGGTCATCTTCACTGCAGAGTGAGGGATGAGCCTCACATGTAATTCTGCCCCTGCTCCTCCTGATAGCTCCAGCTTCCATAAGGTTGGAGAGAGAAGATGTAGAACCACTGGGAAAGCATCTTCCAACCACTGACTGTGGTGCACCTTCTTCCTTCAGAGAACAGAGGTGCACATATGTATCTGTGTGTATATATATCTCTCACATGCACATGTGCAAATCTCTCTCTAGCACTTCCCCACAAACAGAAGACAGAAATAGACTGATTTAGCATTTCTCTACACTACTATTCTGTTAAAGTTGCTGTGGTTTGGGCAAGCAGGGATTTACCCATCAGATGAAGCTGTGTGCAATGGTAGCTCTGTTTGGAAAGGTACAATCCACAGATGAAGGTGTCCCTGGATGCTCTCATGCTTTAATTCCCCTTCAGACGTTATGACTTTCCCGCTTTCAGTGGCACTACAAGGCAAGAAGTTTCCCAGGCTACCCTGGCACAAAGAGCAGACCTCTCAGCCCTGACCTTCAACCAAAGGGCTGGGAAGGGGCAGGAGGGAAGTTGTGTTTGGCTACCCAGCACGGATCCTTCATCTTGCCCTTTTGGGAGGCTGGTATAACATTTGCTGTGCCTTCCACCGGGAGGGCTGCCATCCCAGCCTGGTTAACCAGTATATTTGAGCCCCCACTCTCTAGGACTAAAGTACAACTGCCCAAAGCTGGCAACTTACAGCATGGGTGGAAAGGTACCAGAGTTCCAATGCTATCTGCCTCCTTCAAGTATCTTCTTGTGTTCAAAAGCCACAGAAAGCCACAAAGAGCCACCTCTGTGAGCCTGCTGGCCCGCTGGCTTGCCTCCTTTTGTGGCTGGGGTCTCCAGTGAGCCCAGGCTCACCCCCAGCATTGCTCATACAGGGAATCCACCTTTAATGCCACAGGAGAACCAAGGTGGCCACTCCACAGCAGCACCCATGGGAGGTTACCAGTCAAACAGGGCAAATGAAGGGCACCCAAAGCAGGCAGCTTGACCAAGGGGGCAGCCAGGAAGCTCTTCTAAAGCACAGACAAGAACTTCTCTCTTTACTAAGTCATCTGTCTAAACTGAATTTGGTTTAACTTGAAATATTAAGACTATCTGCATCTATTCTCACTCTCTTCATGCTGCCTATGGCCCTGTGTGGTGTCCTGCCATTTAATGCACTTCTCTTACACATTTAATGTACTTACACCTCTTGGCATACAAGATCTCCAAGGCTGCAGCACAAGGCTGCAGCACAAAGCCCTTTGCACCTTCTGCACAACACCAGGGCTCCCAGCAGGGACACAGCAATCCTTATAGGATTACAGACTCCATGTTGCAGCAGATCAAACACAGAGGCACTCTCTCCAGGCTGTCAATCTGTCACCTTCAGCCCTTCAGGGTGACTCTCTGGGAATGAAAACCAACCCAAATTGGATCATACATATAATCACAGCACCACAGGCAAACATGGATACTGCCCTAACAGAATAGGCCACCAGCAGCTTCTCTGGCAGGATGGGCTCAAATCCACCCAGCAACTGGATCTAGGAAGAATGGACAATCCCATGGTTTGTTTGGAATGTTATAGAAGACACAGGTTGAATGTTAATCAGAAAGAAAAAAGTACTGATCATCAACATATCAATGGGCTCAGTTTAGCTTTCAGTGCTCATTGCTGTCTGGTGTGAGATGCAGGACTGAGTCAGTGCAGATATTACCCAGTTTCAAAGTTATAGCTATGGCTTTCTCCCCAGAGGCTGATGGGGAAAGCACTGCAGCACCTCTGCAGGATTAAAAAATGATGAAATAAACCCCCCTATGATAGCATCATCCAAGTGACAATGCTCAGGAGCAGGGCTTGGAATATTTTACAGTGATGCTGTAAGATGCGAACATTAATTAACCCCAGCATGCATGAACACACACATGCACACACTAACATGAACAGGGGTGGCATGTGCGGCAACTGGGGGAGTCTAACTAGAAGATGAAAATACAGCCATATTTCACCATTATTTACCATCGAGGCACCACAAGAACCACTGCAGCTCCTTTCTCCTGCATATAATCATCATATTGATAGAACTGGCACCAACCCCAAACTGGGCACAACTTTTTTGTCCCATCACACAAAGAAAGGCAGACACAAAGACAAGCAGTGACATTATACTGGCTCCCAAAGAAAACAAAACCCAAGCCACCGTTCTTCACTGCACACTCTGCTTGGACAGGAAGAAAACATACTCTAAGAAGTCACTTTCAAACCTCAAGTTTTGCATAAAGAGCTGGCTGTTCTGCATGGTAACTAGGCATGAAATTATACCAGCTACAATGCAGGCTGCTCAGGGGTTCTTCTGTTGGCCATCAGTCAGGGGCATGAGCACTCCCACTTAGATTTCACAGAGCTGCCACACCAGAACATGTCCCATCAGCATCATGCAGTCGCTTAAGTGCAGGATGGTTTTGCTGGTGTGCCAATGCAGCTGAGTCTCAGAGTGCATTGCTTTCTTGGCAGGTATTCCTCCTTGCCTAGGGGAGACTGAAACAGGGGAGTTCTACATCTAGAAAAAAGTAAGATTATTGTAGCCCATCAGATATAAGTTCCAGCTTAAAGGATTAGAGCTGTGACACATCAAGAGCCAGGAAAAACAGCAGATTGTTCCTCAGCTTGCACCTTGTAACATTTTACTGTTTACTTGTGCTTTAAACCAATTTACTTTCTGAAATAGTATCTCAGCCTGTCACCACCACACATTCCATACTCTCATTAGAGAACCTGCCTGCAACTAAGATTAAGCACATTTAAGGTTCACGTTGTCCTCACACTCCTTAAGGAGATGGTTTCTTCAGCAAGTGACTGCTTTTCCTCCAGTCTCAGTACTTCCAGCCTCACCTTTCATCCCAGTGCTGGCCCAATGCAATGGGGAGCACCTGTAAACCAGCTCCCTGCTTTACACAGGCACCTGGACTCTCCCTCACTGAGAGAAACTGGTTCACTGTGAACAGCAGTTATAAAAGTATCAACATCTGCTCCCTAACTGCTCAGCAAGAGCATTGCACAAGAGCAGTTCCTTTCGCCAGCCTGATATTGCAAATGCCAAAGGAATTTTGTTCCCCTCGTATCTCTACTCATGGGACCTCTGTTTAGAATATTTGAAATTGCTCGGACTCCACCACACTCATAAAACCCCCCAGGGTTTCGCTCTGGCTCTCCTGTTTTCACTGCCTCTCACCTCCAGGAGGTTCTTCCCCATTCCTCCATTTGGTTCCCTGGTGCCAGCAAAGCAGCTCATCTGCACCCCTGCCGGCAGCTCCCCCTTGGTAGAGAAATCATCTTCCACGAGTGCTCTGGGCCATAGTTCAGGGAAGCTGATGGAGAACATGGACAACCACAGGTTTATCTGCAGGGCTCTTTGCTACCAGCTCAATTTGTTCCTGCTTTGATGCCCTCTGGGAACTGAATGGGACAACACTGATTACTCCTGCCATTCCTACCTGTGACTGCACCGCACCGCACTGCTGGGGAGGGACATTTCCTGAGCCCACTGTCAGAAAGGGCCCATTCTGGCAGCAAATTTGGTGCTCCCTCTCCCTGCTGAAAACAAGCCTGCTCCTGCCTCAGCCCCTGCAGCCATGACTGTGGAATGTTAATTGAAGTGACTGGTGAAAGAGGGGAGGGAAGGTGTGGTTTGGCTGCAGGACAGTCAGGACCTCTTACACTGCACCTTGCCCCAACTCCTGTGCCCTGGGGATAACCCCATGCCATGTGAGGAGAGCTGTGGTAGAAGGAGCATGGGAAAGGTTTGCAATGGGCTTTGATGCTGAAGCACAAAATTGTAGACCTGAGGTAACAGTTCCCTCAATGCAGTGGGAAATCAGGGTTCCCCAAGGTTCCCTGCAAGCAAGGTCAAACCCATACTTCTTCAAGCTTGCTTGAGAATGACAGCCAGGCTAAAATTAAGTTGAAAAGTAACTTCTCACCCTCTTGTGAAAGAGGCCACAAAAAGCCTAAATGCGTCTTCAAAGCCTAAGCAGCTCTTCAGTGAGAAATACTCCCTGGAGAGGAAAGCAAGTACAGGCACAAGCTCACAAGCCACAGCTGGGAGCTGACGCCAAGGCCTGGGCAGGGCAGAGCTGCTGTTCTCCAGGGATGGGGACTCAGTGGGGAGGGAGGTCTCTGATATGTTCCAAGTCACCTTTTGCCACCCTCATCTACCAGATTTCAGTATTTACCAGTGCTAACGGAGCAGAAGGGAACACCAAAGTCAAGGCAGAGGAGTTTATGTGAAACGTGGCACATTCCTCTTGTGCTCTTCCTTCACCCCAAGAGACCTATCTCGTGCTAATTTGATTGAAAGCTGGTTTTCCACCAAAACTCTACTTTCAGTCAAGAAGCCAGTAGTGACAACATCAGAATGCTATTTGGGCCTGGAACTGAAGAGCTGTCAGATAGCTTTGTGGGGTTAAAATAAAACCTAACACATAGAAAAGCAAACACAGGAGCCAAGAGATGGCAAACCTTAAGATGTTTGAAAACCAAAGGAAACAAACATCAGAGATTCAGAACTCACCAAAACGCTGTCAGCTTACAAGGCCTCCTCTCACTCCTTCCCCTACATTGCAAAAGATGAGTGTGCATTTCTGGGCAGGACTGGTTTCAGCAAAGTCTCTTTGTGAAATGAGCACGAGGACATGTGCAGGGGGAAAAATATCAGGGCAGGAAAGGGAGAAGATGGGGAAATGAATCCAGAGGCTGCAATATAGTTCAAAAGCTTCAGGAAGTCAGGAGTTTATCCAGTTGTTAAGTGCGCCGTGAAGGTACATACACTCTTTCAAGCCAGGTCTGTCTCTGGAGCAAAAATTCAACATACTTTCCCCCAGAAAAAATCCTATTGTCCTGCAGTCACATTGCTAAATTCAGACATTTCATTTGAAGTGTGAAACAGATTCCTGTCCTGCTTTTAATGGGAGCATCCATCCACCACTACTGCTCCATCACATAACTACACCAGCTTTGTTCAGGGCAGGACACAGCACAGCTCCCTATCCTCAAAAGGAAAGGGAGGCAACATATAAACAACATATCACTGTACATCACAGCCTCAGAGCCTGCATACCTCAAACAGTAACCAGTGCTAACAGTCTGAGGCACCTCGACAGATGTATAGCCAAGCAGCTATAAAAGAGCCTTTGTGCTGGCTGAACAGAAACAAGGCATTTTCTGTAAGGCAGAAGGCCTTGACCACCTACCAGAACACATGGGGTTACACATTTCACACTTCCCCTGCACCAGGAACTGCGAGGGCAGATGGCACAAAGCAGACACCATGGACTCAGGAATGACCCGTTTTCTGCAGAGCAACCTCAGGGATGAGGAGCCACATCACAACCAGGAGGAAAATGACACTGCCCTCATCTTCCACCTTCCTTGCTTGCAGTTCCCTTATCAGGATTGCACTGCTTGGTTTCAATGCAAGCAGATCTGCAATTGAGTAGGGGTTTGCCCATGCAACAGAGTCCATGCAGGAGATCATCATAAACACTTCTGATTCACCATCCAGAGCTCCAGACAAAGCTTTTCACCCTAATGCTTGGGCACCCAGCTCCTATTTTATATCTTTTGAAATACCCTTTGCATCTTCACCCTATTTTCCAGTTCTGAAATTAGGCTAATTCTTGAAGGCTGCAGGAGCTCTGGTGTTATTTTTGGCTTAGAAACCACGTGGACAGTTTCTCCTGAATACAAGCACACACAGTAGTGATGCTACCATCAGCAAACTTCACTATTCCAAAGGATCAGAGGTGGCTTCCAGCTGGGCCCTGGAAAATGCAGCAAGACAAAGTGCACCTGCAAAAGGCTCTCGCAGTGACTACAGAGCACATTTCAACTCTGAGGAGTCACAAAGGGGGGAAAGATTATCTGAAAAAGCCAAAATTGCTATGCCCAAAATCTGGAAAAGCCACAGCTCACAATCATTCCCGGGGAAGCAAAGGCCCTGCTGCTTTACAAAGATTAAATCTGTGACTGTCTTGCAGTTGTTGGTTGGTTTTTTGTTTGCTTTTTAAATAAAGATCCCCTTGACCAAAGGAAGCGTCTTAATAGGAGAAGGACATAAGTACGTCAGTAAAATGATCTGTGATAACGTTGAACAAACAAGGGAAGGTGATAGTGAGGTTTATTGACATATCATCTGTGTTAAGGTTAAGCAAATTTCCCTTTTGTCATCATAGCAAAGATACAGAGGCAAGAAACAGTATTTGTCCTGACCTGGACAACGAACACCAGAGGTGAGTGCTCTGGAGTCACTCTGCTCAGACAAGAGGGGTTTTTAGTGAAACATCTGGGCTGAAGGCTGTATGAAACCATTAAAAACACTGTCAGGCATTGAACCCATTCTGCACCCACACACTGAGGGGGTTGTAGGAAAAAGGATTATAAAACCTCAGCCTTAAGATACAGACAGTTCCCCATCGAGTATTTATGCAGAATTACACTGCATTAATTCTCAACACCCACTTACTAAGAACTTTCTTTGTCCTTAATAAGACAAAGAATATTGCCCTTATGCAGAGATGCTGAGGATGAAATCTGCTGTCCCTTGGGCAAATGTTTTTGCTCTCTGTAAGACAGTAACAGACTAAAAAGTATGGTTACAAAGGATTAAGACAGCTCAGTTTATGCAAGCTAGCACTCTCTCCTGCATTCCTCACTAATACAGTGGTGGCATAACCAGCCAAAACATGTAGCTTTAATTCAAATCAGGTTTAAAGAAGTTACTGCCAAGTAATTACACCCACTGAAGGCCTACAAGCAGAGGACCCTTCATTAAGACTCTGCTGCCATTCTCAGAGCACTTTTCTAAGCAGTTGCACCAATGTGAAGTGGCAACCATGAACAAGAGCAGGCAATGAGTTTTCATGAACAAACTTGTACTTGCCTTTGAGAAAGCACACTGACACAAGATCTGAGCACAGCCAAGAGGACAGCAGGCAAGGATGCTGTACCCAAATGCTGGCTGCCTCCTCCAAAAGGCCAAGGCAACCCAAAGGTAGACAAGTTTTATGTCTTTATTGGTCTGATAACATGCTTTCTTTGCAGATGGAAGAAGGTGACAGTAACATTTCTGGAACCGCAAGTAGCTTTCTGCCACCCTTTCCTGCTTTCTAATGAACTGCTGGCTGTGTCCAAACTATGGTTTCCCATTTATTTCATTGCTAATCCTAGCCTCTGTCTAAGAACCTGCCTTAATCCACAGAGTACCGGATGTTTCTAAAGACTGCTTCCAAGAATTAAAATATAGCACTCAGCTGGAAGTCCCTAAAGCCATTCAATAGGAAGGATTAAACCCAGAGACATGGATGGAGCTTAGATCCAGTGGGCATGACCCTACCTGTGCTCTCTTCGTTACACAATAGCAAGTCATGCCTTTTTCTAAACCTCTTTCTAAGCTAATGACTCTAAAGCACTGGCTCTAGGAGCCTCTTCTCACAGCTCTGCATAAATATTTAGGGCTCCCATCCTCTGCTGCCACATGCTCTCAGCCATAAACCAGAACAGACAGTAAATGAAGCTCTTTGCCCTACCTTAGCAATGCTCCAGGGACATCAAAACAGCAAGAGCAGAAGCTGAGCCCTGGAGCTACACCTATGCTGCAGCCCTTGGAGGAAGGCACTGCCAGCAGCACACATAAAACAGCATTACACAGACTGCTGGGTGCTTACTTGGAAAGAGAGCTTGCTGCGGTGGCTTTCCTCTGATAAGCAATCCTTCACACCAGGGTACAACACTGCAGTGTGGACAAAGTATAAATGGGTAAATGGGCATTTCCTACTCTAAGAGTCTTAAAAAACACTTTGGGTCATCAAAATTTAAATTATATGCAGGCTTTGGCTCTTTTATTGAAGCCACCATCACCACACAAGCTGCAAGTAAAGCTTGAAGCTAAATTGGTTCTTAAGAACCTCTCCTAATAAAAATCAGTCACAACTTTCACCTTTGTTTCATTAATGTAACAGAACTTTGCAGGTGCTCAAAACACATCTAAAAGACACCAACAGAAATTCACTTTTATGGAAGAAGCTACCAGAAATAACCAGAACTCAACTTTATGTTCTGCGAGGACCTCCATATACACATTCAGCTGAAACTTTGGGATTTAGGAGAACAAAATCAGTTGGTTCCCCAAACTCTTCTAATTATGTTCCCAAGTTCTTTGTGACACAGAAAGGTCATTTTGGTCTAGGCATGCAGGAGGATAATCCCCACCCTTCAGGCAATCAGGATTTCTGCCAAGATCTTAGAGGTCTCCAGCTGATAACCATGGAAGCTCACACCACCAGGAGTCCAGATAAGCTTTTAACAGGAAATTAGTGCCAAAATGTTTTAAGCATTATAAGGATCAATTAAAGATGGTGCAACAGTCCAGAAGAGCAGAATTAAGTTCTCTGCTCCAAGTCAAATGCATTTGGAACATGAAACAGCAGCAGCAGCTCCGCAGCTGGGAGGTTTCTACAGGAAATGAGGTTAGACAAATCCTGGACTATTAATCCTCTGTGCAGGCAGAGTACTCACACCATGCACAGAACCAGCGACAACAGTGCAGAGCACCCAGTTACACTGCTACCTGCCTGCTGCAGGAACGGGGTGTTCCAGGTTGTCATCTTGCATCTTCCCTGTTCATCAATGAACCAGTGGTTCCCCCACCACAGCCTAAAAGCCAAGCTCCTTCCTGACAGATGCCAAGTGTGCTTGGGTACACTGCACAGGAAGACTCAACAGACAGATCTCATTAGTAACTGCAGCTGTGAGCTGTAAAACAGAAACCCAGTGGCACAATGACTGCTGTCTTCTGCCTTGTCAGCACTTGGGGAATCACAATGTCCATCAAGGATAGGGACTTTAGGAATAGGGAAGCAGAAGAGGAACTGGCAGCTCCTGTGCTGAGGTGAGGAGTCACCTGGTGTTAACAGCTCTACTCAGTTGATCCCCCAGCACCAGACCAGAGACCACAAACATGGTGAGCTTTCAAAAGATAATTGTACAGATCACAAATGGATCCTCAGAGTGTGCCCAAGGCCCCTGCCAGCACAGAGCAGCCACCCAGTGCTGTCCCAAGGCACAGTTAACCTGCCAGGTCCTATTTTCTCCAAAAGCATCAAGCAAAGCCTTTGCTGCAGGTGAGTGCTACACCAATACAGCTCCCATAGCTACTGTCTAAAGTGGCTCTGGCCAATTCTCTGTGCTCAGTCCCTGAAAGTTCAAAAAAAAATTACCTTATATTAAACCTGTTTTGGTTTTTTAAAAGTAATAACTGGATATGGCCTCAAAACCCAACACACCCATCCACTTAAAAGAACTACTCTTGCTTTCTTCTCTGTAATAATTCAATTGCTTGTATTAAAACAATCCAGTAGTTCTCAAAACACCATACTCCAAGTATAACACAGCACTGAAAGCATTTGAGCTGAGGATGTTTCTACCACCCCTTTGGTGACCTCAGCTAGTTTATATTAAGCCCCTTCCCCACATCAGCACTTCATTTCTATTTCCCATCAGCAAACAAGCCTGGCTTTTCTCTCCTGTGCTTACAGGCTCTAACACCTCCACATTGCTGGCACCTTAAGCTGCTCACAGAACCTGCTTTTAATAGATCTGAGTGGAAAAAAGCAAACATTCTCTCCAAATTTCCATGATTAACACAGAGAATCCCAACACCCAGGTTACAGTGACCCTCTACATACATATCAGCCAAAAACTTCCATTCTGAGAGACTAGCTGAAGACACTTCATGTCCACTGCAGCTTAGAAAGGCAATTTCTTTATTATTACTTTTTTACTGCCTAGTCACAAGGGACATTTCAGAGACTCTGTTTCTACAGAGGTAGCCAAGTGGTTTATTCTCCCATCCTCATCTTTTCTATACTAAATAAAATGGAAAAGAAAACCTACCAACTCAGTTTGGTCAGACATCACTGACCCATTGGAGAAACACAACTACACAGGTATTCCTAAGGTTTATATATTGATCAGATTTGGAATTCAGCAGTGTCCTTCCAGGGTCTCCAGTCAGGTGGGATTCACCTCTAAGAGGCAGTGCAGGGTGCAACTCTGAGCACAGCACAAGGTTATTTTCTCCAAGAACCAAGTCTGACAGCTCCAGCAAGGCATAAAGTAAGAATCTATCCTGCAAGACAGGGATAGCTTTTTCCATCAGTTCAGAAGAGAAAAATACATTAGATGTATTAGATGTATGTGCAGATGTATTTTTCTCTGCCCATCCTCCCTGCTGCTCAACACAACTCAAATCCTCAGGTATCTTCTGAATGCCTTAATTAAGAAACTGGGATGAGGAGCTGTTTTATTCAAGTTCTTTGTGCTGTCACACAATGAAGGATTAGCCTTTCCTGACTTGTCCTCAAGATAACAACTAATCCTGATGGCTCCCTGAACTCAACAGGCTGCACACATCCTCATTTCCAACCAAACCACTGCACTTTGAGGTGATAATAACAGGAGGTAAAGCAATCCTTCTGTTTGATAGAATCATAGAATAGTTAGGGTTGGAAAGGACCTTAAGACCATAAGCACGGACACCTCACACTAAACCATGTCACCCAATGTTTCATCCAGTCTGGCCTTGAACACTGCCAG
>NDXB01007475.1:369467-383856 GCA_002631895.1 Agapornis roseicollis | reverse complement strand
TTTTTTTTTTTTTTTTTTTTTTTTTTTTTTTTTTTTTTTTTTTTTTTTTTTTTTTTTTTTTTTTTTTTTTTTCTTTTTTTTTTTTCTTTTTTTTTTTTTTATTTGTTTTTCCTTCATTTTTAAATGACAGGCTGTATCTGTGGCTAGAGTACTTGAAGCAACATCTAAGTGCAGAATGCTACATCTCTCTAGTTTTGGAGAAACTTCACTTATGTCATCATTGTCACTCTGGTCCTGAGAGACTGAGAAGATACATAACACACCTTTGCTCAACAATTAGATGTGCAGTCTAATCATAAATCTGAGATGGCTGGAGCTCATTTTAAAGCAGAATGGTGATTAACAGAAAGCTAGAGCTCACATCATGGAAATTCAGCCGGTTACTGACACAAAAATTAAGTAACAGTGTTTCGTGATCAAGACAAATCTGACATGAGAAAGGATGCACAGTAGACAGAAGTCCCCACCCAATAACAATATCTACAATAATGAAAAAGCTCTTGCTTGCTTTTGTGAATGTGGCTATTGGCATATTGGCACTGAAATGTGCTTCGCATCTGAATGCCATCTAAATCATCCTCATGGCCACTCTCACACTATTATGTAGGATTTCCATTTATCCTACTAAGAATTATGTTAGACTTCCCCACACACACTAATTTACATGGATTGGCACATGAATTTCTTTTCAGATCCCCACTAATCTCTAGAGGTTTTACTTTGCTGTTGGGACACCCCTTTCTTAGAAAATCATTCTGGATTCAGATACCTTTCTTTTCAGACACCTTTCTTTTCTATTTCAGGTTGTATTTTGTTAAATTAAAATATTTTTCTTTGGAAAGGTTTTGTTTACCAAGGACAGTCCAACATTTTGCATTCCTCATTCATCTTACCACCAATATGTATGTTATATGCCAAATGTATCAGCAACACTTGCTGCCAAATCATTTTGTTGGCTCTTACTGTGTGTACACAACTTCACTTGGATGTTAGGGGGGTGTGTGTGTGTTAAATTTCAGGTTTTAGCTACCTGTGTACAGATAAACCCCAGAAAAAGAACTGTAATTAAGTGAATTTATGCTGTGTGAGGAATATGACCATTCCTGTGCAGTAATTTTTGCATTACAAGGTAGTAGTAGGCATGAGTTTCTTGCTGTGAGTGGTACATGTTGAAAATCTGCTTTGCTTAATGGAAGACTGCAGTTCCTGGAATAGTTTACTAACCTGTACAAGTACCTATGCAATAACTCTGTTTTCATCAATAATGGTACCTGTTCAGAATTTTGGGGGGTTTTGCAAAGATTTTAATTGAATTAAGAGTTTGATTTCAGGTTATAAAGAACTCAACCTGAACTTCGAAATACAGTAAAATTATTTGACTCATGAGAGTTAGGAAAGGGTAACCTCAGCATCTGTTAAATAGCTCATGTGTGTTTTGCATATTATAAAAAAAAAAAAAATCATAGGACAAGTGATTTTTTACAGCTTAATAGTTAGGAATAGATTATGTTAAATTATTCATAATATGTGATGAAGACACCATCTCTGTTTGCTCAACTGGACCAAAAAGCAAGGATTAACTACCAGTGATTTATCTAAAGCCAGAACCTGTTTTTAGGGGAGACAGACTATTATCACTGTAAGCTCATAATTTGCATATCAACTTCTGCCAACTCTGTTTTTATAAAGAAAAATCTCCACCTGTTTGCTTCAAGTACCTTTAAATCTTTACTTGTGAAAAATCTTTGTGTAGGCTTTGGTTCACAGAAAAGTCTTTCTTATTTGTCTGTTTTCCTTTTTCCCCTCTGAAGATTGTCACTCCAATAGTATACTTCTTATCAAGTAATACATGAGGTGACCAAACTTTGTCATTTAACAGATCTTCAGCTTTTCCAGTGCACATAGAGAGAAAGAGCCAAAGAAGCTGTGTTTTTGTTCATCACACTTTTTGGGAAAGTCTCTTGTCTGACTTTGAAGCCTGCCTCTCCCTAGGGGTTTTAAAAACATTCATTTTTAAGCAAGGCAACACGAAAAGAAAAGTTTGGAACTTTTATCTCTTTTTAACTCCCTTTTCAATTTTGTGCCTCTAGAAGTCAGTAAGGGCTTAGTTAAGCCTTTAAGGCACTGGTCTCTATCCTGGGGATGGTGTGGATCTGCAGTACTCCAGCAGGCACTCAGGGAGGTATTATGCCTCAGGTAAGAACAATACTCCACACAACTACTAATGTATGGTGGAAGCATTGCCTGCTGCTGCCTTCCTTAATTGCTGCTCATGAGCTTTCTTCCACAGCTGGTTGCTTCTGACTATTATTGAGTGGAGACCATGACCCCATTCCATCTGCACCCTTTTTAGGGTTGTTACTGTAAGTAGCACTAAACAGAAGCTTTTTATGGTTTATTTTTATTATACATGTGGCACATCAGAGATTTACAGTGTTCTGCTTCCCTAAAAGCCAGTACCTAAGAGCTTAGCTGATTCATTAGGGCATATATGTATTATTAGAAATTTAACTCTAGTACTAGAATAATTAGAGCTTAAAAAACAGGCATGTGAAAGAGCCAAAAGATTTATTATTTTCCCTTTCAATGCCCATTGTGTTGGAAAATGTTAGCAGTAGAGAACAAGCAGTAAGTTGAAAGTTTTTATGTTCCTACTTTCTGGATAGATATCAAGGTAAGTCACTTTCAGGCATTCTCAATACTTCTGATAAATTTTCTACTTGATGTTGCAAAAATATGTACAACAATAATAAATAGGGGTGTCTGTCCGAATATTTTAGGCACTTTGGTCACAGGTTATTAAAGAGGAGAAAATGTAAGATTAAAACTGAAAGACTGTGTTTATTTTCTAAAACCATCAGAACTGAATTTTGATTGAATTCAGAAAATACATAATTTGTCTTCTGTCACAGGAAAAAAAAAATCTTGTAAAACCTATCAGGAAACAGCTGAAAGTAAATAAAAGCTGGCAGGTTTGGAGGTTTTGTTTTCTCGTGGGTTTTTTGTTGGTTTGTTTGGTTTGGTTTTTTGTTTGTTTCATTTTTTTTTTTTTTAATAGGTTTGGGGTTTTTTAAGAGATTTAGGAATGTTCATTAACTTTGCTATTTATTCATGTTCCTTATCTCTTCACACAGAAGCATATGGCATGGTGCAATTATGAGCTAGAAAGAAGGGACTGAGGTACAAAAGAACTTAGCAGAGATAAGATGTTCTTTAAGGACTTATTCTGCTACAAAGAAGGAAGGGCTTAACACAGTAATGCTGTGGATGTTTCAGAGGTTGCAACAATTTGATGATCGGCTTTGAGAAGAAAAAGTGTAAGACAGTTCTGTCTGAAAAATAATTATAAACAGATTTTACCATTGACAATATTGAAACAAATTAATAGGATACCCCTACCAGAAAATTGAAAAACTGTGAAGCAATTTTAACTGCAGAGAACTTACTGTGGTAAAGGTACTTGTTACAATGGAAGGTGTTCATTATGTAGCAAAGTAAAAAACCCAAAAACAAAACCAAAAGATAAATCCAGTTATGGACAGTTAGCGACTATTGCACCACTTTATCAAAATCATGGAGTAGCTTGCTGTGTGAAGGAGCACATGCTGAGTGGTGTTGGAGGAGGCAGCTGATTCAGTATTCATGGATCTGGTGTTAATACTCAGTGCTTTGCCCTTCCACACTTTCTCAAGTGTTGACAGCTTCTTCTAACCAATAGTGTGCATTACACTGAATTTGTGCAAGCAAGCATTTCATGAATCGGAATGACCCCGGGTAAATAGTGTCCTTATGGAGTTTTGTAATGGAAGCTATTCTTTGTCTTAGCAATTAAGTGGCTACAAACTGACTTTGAACTGTGAAAGGATGTTCAGTTATATAGGAATGATATCCTCAGCGGAACTGTTCTCTTTGAGTATAAAAACTTGTTTTAATAATAGATTCAAGTTCTGCTACAGAAAAGATATTTTAGAACAAATTAACTAGCCTTTGAAGTCACAAACAGATACAATTTTGGATCCAGACATTTAATACAGTGTATGTATTTAGCATGATAGATATATAGATAATTAAAAGAAATAAAAATAAATCCTGCCTTAATTCTTAGATTTGTGAGTAAAACTGGTCAAAGATTTTTTTTTTAGCAAAATACATCACTTTTGATCTAGTAAGTCACTTGGAAATAATTCATTGCAGTTCAGTTGACACTACAGATAACACCTTCCTTCTCCCAGGTGATCACTTTCCTCTAATGATCACTTTATTTAGAAATGGACTGATTTCACTGAGAAGCTGTCAGATCTAAGAGAGAACTTTTCAGTGGAAAAGGGAATGGGAAAGGGAGAACAGATAAAGCAGATGATAGAGTGTCATAGAATAAAACAACTTCAAGTTCAGGTTTTCTGTTCAGTTTATTAGCCCAAGTCTGTTCTAGAGAAAGGAAAGAGAGCTTGACCTGTTCTCTTACTGCAAGAGGATACCAGAATATGTGTCTAGCTTAAGCTTCAGCTTTGTCTTAAAAAACCAATGGTTTCAATCTCCATTTTCACTTCTCAAGCCATTGGGTATCGGCTATTAAGGAATTAACCTCTCTCAGACAAGTTACCAAGACTAGTTCTCATGGAAATAAAAATCTGCCACCTGTTTGCTTTCTGTTATACCTGTTGGTATTGTTTTCTTATACTTCAGGATACTTATTGTGGGGCTTTAACATCCAGTAATAGCAATGTCAAATGATCAAGTGCATTTGAGGTTCTTCTTGAAAGTTTCACTGGAATTTCATTCTTAGAAAAAAAACCCAAATTTTTAAAAAACCCAAACCAAGCACTTGGTCAGTCAGCAATATATATGTAGTTGATGAAAATGACATAAGGAATTAATGGTTAAGGCTACATACATGTTATTAAAATGTATTGCTATTGGGAAATAAAGTTATAGGACATGAAGAATACGAATAAGAATAGTCCTATATTTTGAATTATTTATATTGTTACAGACCCTTCTAAATCAGTATTTTCAGGCTGGCTTTTTTTTCATAATGTGCCTGTAGAAATACCTTAATTTGCTTCTTTCTCAGCAAACTAATAGCATTTGTGGGGTTGTAAATATAACCATCTAAAAGATAGAATTTATAAGAGATTATTATTCTATGTAATGACTATTAAAATAGTAAATTACACTTGATTGTACAGGAATGTATAACTTACCATATATGTATGATTGTATATGTTTTTTCCTATATGGAAACTACACAAAAGTTGAAATACTGAGGGATTGACTGAATTAGTCTTTTGTATATGGAAGCAATGGGAGTGCAGTATTGTATTGAATATTTGTAACAAGATTTCCAATACAAATTACCACTGTGGTATGTGATTAAAATTCATATGAAACAAATATGAAGAAGTTAAAAAGGTATGAATTATATGATCTAAACAACTCTCAAGGCAGAATGCCTTGTCTGTAGCAGTGTGGTTGAAGTTAAGATTTACTACACCTAGGCAAAACGTGGAATTAAGTCCATATACTATTGCCCACCAACATGTCAGTCCTTACAATCCTATATCTGCACACTGAAAACCTCCATGTGGAAAACAACTAACAAAAGGATTGTTGGTTTTTTTTTAATATTGCTTAAAATTATGAAGGGTTTATATTGATGCTAAACTGCTTTGCCATTTATTTTGAAAAAAAAATCAGAGCTGAAGCCTGTCCCATGGTTTCCTCTATGGTAATAAAGTAATTTTCTCCACGGTTTAAATTAATGTGACTTTGGGAGAGGACCTCCAGTGAATCATCAGAGAAATATTGTCTATGACCAAGGTGAGCTGAAGTACCTCAAGCAAGAATCTTTTGCAGAGTGATTGGAGTTACAGTTAAATGTAATATCATACAAATGCTCTCAAAACAAGTAGATAGAAATTATCAGAGAACTGACATTTAGATCCTTATTTAGGGATACGATGGAGGCAGGTTTTTCCGATTCCAGTTGTAATTGCTGTAACTGACAGTCTGATGACAGGCTTATTCGAAATTGTTTGTCCTATAAGAAGCAAAGCCTAGTTCTGGTGGGCAGCATTATGCCTGTCTGTCTTCATGGAAACCAGCACCACTTCCTAAAGCTAGGCTAAACTATATTGTGGGGACTTGCATAGGCACTGGATGCTGTAATTCCAGGTTGTGTTTGGAAGTCATGAAAGTAGCTGCTGCCTGTAAGAACAGGATAAGCTTTCTGAATAAGAAGGAGAGAAGCCACTGATGCTTAATAAAACAAAAAAATAACAAAACCACTCCAAACGAAATCAGCAACTAAACCCAAGTCAATACCCCAAACTTATTTAGCAGTATCAAATGTTTTGTTTACATAGCCAGTTTCTTTCTGCAGAGGCAATCTCTGCCCTTAAGCAAATAGTTTGGTCAGAAAATCCAAGCTAATTACTGTTACCCTTAGCATATAAAAAGTGCTGTGTTATAAATAACAAGATATTCTTCCTTAAGAGCTCTGTATTTATATGTTGAGATTAAACTACAGTAGTAAAGTGCAGGTTCAGTAAACCCAAAGCATGAATGTATTTTAATGACTGAACTTAGGGTGTTAGGCTTACTGGACTCTCAGCCTTTACTCACAACCTTTGTAATGGCTGCTGGTTTCTATTAACATAAACATGGTTCTGACTTATTCATTATTGATCATAACTGGTTTATGTATATAGCCAAGTGTATAACCACTGCTTGCAAAACTTTTATTCTACTTATTTTTGTTGCAGCAATAAAACTGCAATGCATGTTACTTTAGAATGATGCCAAAATATGCAGAATACTTATTTTTTTAGGGTTTTGCATTAGATTCCGTACTTAGAAATGAAATACACAAATATCCTCAAAGTCTAATACTAAATGGACAGTATGGATAAAAAAGAATAAACCAAAATTACCCTTGGCTTAATATCATTAGGTTAATTAGGAGCATAAGAGATGAACACCTTAATAATTATTTTTTTAATGTAGATTATATTTAAATTTTGTTTATAGATGCATTTTATGTATTATATTACATCTTTTTCCATTTTCACAGATGAAGGTATAAAGTTTCCAGAAATTGTTCAGACAGTACTTCAGACAGTATTTGACTGCTATGTAATGTCAGGTAGTATTTTCTGGGTAGAATCCCCATCTGTTCTATAAATTGCAGACACTTGTTCGGTGCGTTACAATGGTTACAATTAATCCTGATTTTATAATGTTCTCTGTGCCAACCTTTTGTGCAATCTATCCAGCGACTATAATATGAGCAAGTGAATGGCATTTGTGACAGGAGGACGCATGAGTGAGAAAAGTCAATCTGATTTGGAAAAAAAAAAAAATAATCTTTAAATCAATTAGTGATTAAAATAGTATTGGTACATGGGGTACATTGGTACATTTTTTTCACCGCTGTCTTTAGGCAGTAAATGAACTTTTGAAAACATCCAGTGATTGATAAAGAAATGTTGGTGAAAGTTAGAAACACATGAAAGCTATCAGGAAACGAGCATGAAGGAAATTATTACAGCAAGTGTTTGCTAATAGCTTTGATGTTAAGAGTATTTGAAAAGAAGCAAGCTACCAGTGTTCAAATTCTTATGTTCTTCCTTATTACACCTTTCTAGCGGCCAAAAGGAGCTGCATAACAAGCTTTAATCAGCTCTGTGAAGTTTACCTTGAAATAAAGTACATCTAAATTGCCATCAGCTTAGGAACCTGGAGTAGAAATACCTTGTTGTCTGCAGAATAAACCTAAGAAGAATTTTCAAGGAATCCCTTGGTTTAGGCTCTCCTGTGGGT
Organism: Agapornis roseicollis; assembly: GCA_002631895.1. Lineage (NCBI taxonomy): Eukaryota > Metazoa > Chordata > Aves > Psittaciformes > Psittacidae > Agapornis > Agapornis roseicollis. Next base: position 376,035 of record NDXB01007475.1, on the reverse strand, counting down.
ACCTGGGCAGGCAGACACCAGAGGAGAAAACATAAACATGACTTGGAACAGTGTAACCTACCAAGCAAAGCCATTTGCACAGATCACATTTTGCTTCAAGGTGAGAAAGCGTCATGGACTCCCTGTACTCAGATATTAAAACAAAATAGGTGGTGACAGCATGCTTTATAGTGGATATTCTTTGGCTGATTTTAGGTGGATGAAAGCAGGTTGAATGCCTGAACCAGCAGGATTGTCACAAGCAGAAGTCATCCTGAATGAGCATTTTCCTCTGGACTTTTACTACTGTGGGTTGGGCTGTACTTAAAGCTTCAGGAGACTCAGCACTGGCTGCCCTGAGACAAAGCTCAGCCAGGGAGTTTTACATCTACTTTGACCATGTATCCTAACTTCTGAGATTTCAAAGAGTATCAATACCCATCCTTGAACTCACCTACTATTCAGAGCTTGCAACTGAAGGAACAACACTGGAATTTTTTATATGTTAAGGGAGAAATAGATCTTTTCTGTTCAGAGATTGTTTTCAAAAGTCCACATCAACTTTTAGAGTTTAAAAGTAACATTAAAATAAAGTCAAAATAGTATGTAAATTGTGAGAAAAAATGTGGTTTCTCTTCTACCTTTGACCACTTTATTTAAAATAGAAACAGGGAAATGTCTGTATTTTGAATTAAAATATCTGATTACTTTCTACGGTGATTAAATAGATTGTGCTGAACTATCCTGTAGGAAACAAACGTTTCCATAGCTTCTTTAGCCTGCCAGGAAATCCAGTAGTCTTAATTCTGAGGTGTCCCTGCACTAAAATTTTAGCCTTAGTTTTGCCAACCAAATACACGCCAAACGATCATCAAAGAAACAATAGGTTTGTCTGTTGTGCTCCAGGTGCACTTGAGTACAAGAGCGTGGCTGCTGCTTCAATTCCCAATTTAAACACCAAGATAAGCTTTCCAAAACCTGAAAGCCACTGAAAATATTTTGTAACTCTATTGGACTGATACATATTGTGGATGCATATAAAAGGCATTAATAAGTTGTTTGTCTAACATGTCAAATAGACATAGCAAAAAAAATTATCACAATTTGACTGATGGATCATTTATTCTCTCTGTTCTCTAAAATCAGTGTTAAAAACAAAACAGAAGGCATGGTTTGATGAGGTTCCACCACTTAACAAAATATATCTCTGTGAATTGTTAGAAGTTTAAGTGAGATAGCAGGCAATGACCCAGCAAGAAAAGTGATGGTTTTGACTTCCTGTCTGTCACTAAAAAACTCTTTTGCTCTTCTAAATTCATACAAGCCCTTTAAAGCACTAGGTAGTATCTTCTCAGGCAAGTGTCTGATAAAATAAAGAATCCTTAGTAGCAATACTTGTAGTCCACACACACAGAAAAGGTAAATTAAGGAGACTGGCTTTGAAAAGCGTTAAAATACTTGTTTACATTAACAATCAGTTATGCGTAAATTGAAGAATATTGATAATTTCTGGCCCAGTATTGACTGAGAAATTGTAAAGCTGTCTTTGTAAGGAGTTGACCATAGTCATAAAAAATGAGCCAAGTCAGAAATCATTTAGTAGATGTTTGAGTTCCACCAGTTTATTCTATACAGTATGGACAATTGAAGGGAGCCTTCAAAGCTTTTACAGGAGTTGAAATGATACATTTAAGTTTTTAATGTTATTGGATTTGAGATTTTAGATTATTTTATTTTCATATTATGTTAATCTGTTGCTTTTTATTGTAAATGTAAACCTTATTTTTCCATTTCTCTTTTTCCTTTAATTTTCTTTTTTTGATATTTTTTCTTTCTCTAATCATGTTGTTTTCTTAAGTCATTATGCCCTGATGGCATCACTAGCTTAATGTTAGGATTAGACAACTAAAGTAGAACCTCAGTCTGCAAAATCACATAGAATAGCTAAAATAAGTGTATTACTTTTATGGTTCAACCGTTGTAATATGCAGAGATATCTTTATCTGAAACATGTTTTCATGTAGCTTCACTCTTTCATATCCATTATTTTTTTGTTTTTAGAAACATTCTGAGGCTGCTAATGTAATGACTTGTGAGAAAAGTTAGTGTCTGATGTAATTCAGTAGATAATGCAGGGAGCAAAAGCAGTGACTTCTGAAAAAAACCAAACCCCAAAAAACAGTGACTGCCCTTAATCAGTTTGTGTTGTCTAATGTTACAACCAAAACAAACCAGATTTTTCTTAATCGTGCTTGTTCTAGTTGTAGAATGCCACAGCTACTTATTTCTACAGTGCAGCCTCTTGGTTTATTTGCAGATTAGGTTCTGAATGCTGTATCAATTAATTCAAAGACTCTGGTCCACTTCTGCAGCACCTAAACAGCAACCAGCTCTCCTTGTAAGGAAGTCAACTCCAGTGAGAAGTAACTGCTTCATCTTTAAATTCTAGCCATAAAAAAAAGAGACTGCTTTTTCTATAGTATCTTTTGCAGTTTTCTTTATTTCTTCTATGCATGCAATAATAAATATATATACAATATATATTGATATATAAATAAATATCTATAAATATATGCTTTGACTGTGAGTAAAAATCATCTCCTTCATTTTTTCTTCTCTAATCTAACCTTTTCTGAGTTTTATATGGTTAATCCTCTCTTCTGCCCCATCAATTTTATATTGATATAACACATTCTTTTGTTGGTGCAAATCAGAAGTAATTCCAAATGGAAACTAATTTTTTTCATATTTAGATTTTTTACTACCAAATCATTTGCTTTCTTCTATGAAAAGTTGCTATTTCAGTGCCATACATCTGACAATCTGTTTAACTTTTCAATTGAACATGCAGAAGAAAACAAAAGTAGGGCAGCAGGAGTTGACAGATTTCCACTTATGCCCAGAACAACATACTGATCAGCAGAGAGCTAGGGAAATTTCTTTATTTCCTTTTATCTGACAGTTTTCACATTATAGGAACACCATATATCTAAAGCCAGTTTCAGGGGCCTTTTGCGGTTTTTTTCTGTTGCAGGATTAAATTCAGATTGCAGCTCCTGTATTTGCAACCACTCTGCAGCAGTGCTTATGTGAAAAGTTCTTTGTGGACTCGTCCTCGTTTGACTACATTGCTACTGGATGCTATCAAAGAGCCTAAAAATCCCCAGCACTGGCTTTACCTTCCCTGTGGGCATTGACCAACATAACAGTTGCTTCACTTCATAGCTGCAGCTGCAGCTTTTCCCTTTTAGTTCCCCAAACCACTTAGCAGCTGGAATGGCAAAGCCTGTCTGTTCTGACCTGTAAAGCTCTCTTATTTCTCGCTGTCTTTGTGCCCAGGAGAGGATGCAACGCTGGTACAGCTTCTGATTAGACTCAGGGCCCCAGAGAGCGGCTGACTTCAGAGCAGAAATGACGAAGCCAAAAAAACATTGATTTCTAACACATGGATATGAAATCTAATAAAATTTCAGTAATATCAGCCGGTGACCTTTTCTTTTATTAGTGAATTTATGCACAGCTTAGTCCCTGACTCCCTTATCACTCTGTGTGTGCTGGTGCTGCCTTCAGCATAATTATGGGAAAATTTTGAGTGTTAATTGAGCATGATTGAATTTTGATATGAATCATGTGTACAGTATGTGAGAAGAAAAGTGTGTTTGCATTTTTCTTGGGGGTGGAAAGAGACTGGGAAAGGAAGCTTTATTGCAGGACATAGAACTCTGAATTTTTGTGATCCAGTTATTTTAATGTATTTCCATGAACAGGAGTCCCATGACATAATGCCTTGTGGTACAGTACAGGTTTCACTTAAAATCCGTTAAATGTATCATAGTAAGGCTCCTTGCAGTACAAAAGTGGAAGCTCAGATAACACTATCTTTTATAAATCCTTTATTTTCAGGTGTTTAATATAGCCATGAAGTTTTCCTTCGAGCAGAAACTTGACTAGCAATGTTAAAAATAGTCTTGATAAATGTATTTTTTACCTACACACCAACTACTCTTGTTTTTCATTTCAGAAATCATATGAAAATCATGAATTATAATAATTTGCTGAGTGTTTTGATGCTCAGTCTGTACTACAATTCCATATATTCTTTTATGTTCTTGTTATATTCTTTCATACTTTTTATCTGTTGAAACTGTTGGTGGTTTGGTTTCACCATTGAATGAGTTAATTAGCTAAGTGGTTTGAAGTTATTAAGTTTTAAAAAATTCAATCTATTAAGGCATTGAAAAACTAGGTTTTCAAAATAGATAGCCTTGAAAACTTATAAAGTTCACCAGCTTTTTTATGTAGCATTATTATGCTTTGACTCAAACATTTTCAAGGAAACAAGAGTTAGGACTAATAATTTGAGTTCAACAAAATAAAATGGTGAAATTCACTTTTGTAAGGTTTTGCAAAAGGTCTACTTGTCTAAAAGGTTTAGACATACTGTGCAGAAAACTGAGTTGACTCATAAGACAGTAATTGCCTAGTTTTTTGTATTTAAATTTACTAGATAAGGCCGTGGTAGATGCTGAAATAGTTCAGTTAATTTTTGCATGTGAGATTTCTATTCTATTTTGATTCTGATTCCAAATTTTTTGATAGTTGGCTATCTTTTCCCCTTGGAATAAAATTACTTTTAATTTGGAGTAAGAATAGATTCAAATGATGTATTGTGAAATACGCAACCTTGATTGAGTTTTCCTTATACATATATACACCTGATTTTTAGATGAATATCTAAACTTAGATCTGACTTTGCTAACAGAGAAAGTTAATTAATTTATAATTATTAATTATAATTTCTGTTTTATCTTTGTAGGCTATAGCTCTTAACCAAGACAACCATATTTTTAGGAAAAAAATACTTTACATTTGTAAAATTTTGTTTTAAATTATGAAATTAAATAGGATTTCAGACTACTTTTTTATTAAAAATGTATTACTCATGTCTACTATTTTAAAGTTCAAAGGCAAAGTCAGCTGAAGCTCAGTCACCCAAAAATCTGGTTTCCATGCTGTGTTAAGCATAGCATATGAATTTTCACAAGAAAAGTAAATGCTCACTTCTTTAGCAAATTGTAGAAAAGACCCTGATTATGAGACAAGTACTCCAAAACAACATCTCATATATTTAGAATGTGTAAGATTTGCATTTATACCTGGAAGTACATATATGCTTCTAAATAAAAATATTTTAAGAGCATAATCATGCAATATGATTTTTAAAATCTTACTGAAATAACAATTAACAGAGTGAAAGTTAAGTGCATAATTCTTTTAAAAAGCCAAATTAATCATAAAGCTTTTTGGGATTATAGGAAAAAATAAAATCACCAAACATGAAAAAATGTGACGAAAGAATCTTTTGCATGTATTCCTCTTTCTCGGTTTTCACTGAAAAGTCTACAAATACCCCCTCAGGATAGCCTCGTACTCAAGAGGCTCACTGATAGACATCCATTAGTGATGAAGAATCTGTCATTAGAACATCATGTAGTGATAATTTATTTTAATATTCTTTTCAATCTGTTGGTACTTTGTCAAGGCTAAGATTTCTGCAGCTTCATTTGTGCTCCTTTGTTTGCTGTTCACAAGTGTTATCAGGACATTCAGTTTTCTGACTCCATAGGATGAAGGAAGTACAGGATACCAAATAAAGGATGCAGTTATTTCAAGATGTATGTCCAAATCTATATAGCCAGGTGTAATAAAAATGTTCCAAAGAACCAAAATGCTTTGAATAAATGGATAAAAAAAGCTGTCCGTAAAAATTTGTATTTTAGATTCAACCTGTGTTGTCGTATACTATACATTTCTGCATTCTTTGCACCAGCAGCAGCACTAACAAGAAACATGGCTTCTTTCAGAAGCACCTAAAAAATATTTTCCCTTCTAGTGAGGGATTTTGCATTTTTCTTTTTTGAATCTGATTTTTAAATATTTCATTATTTTATAGTGCCCTGTGTAGCTTGGAAATAAGATGATTTTTTTTCTTGAGATCAATTCATGACTCCTCACAAGTTCTATCAACGGAGTATCTCTCCACTGCAGTTCACAAGTCATATAGGACTCCCTTCAATGGGATGAGTAATTTAGTGATTTTCATTACAAAATAATTTAAATAAGTAAATACAAAAACATATAGAAATATTCAAAGAGAAAATAATATGATTAGCACAGTATTGCAATTTTTAAAGTTTATATATAAATATAAAATATTTGTAAATATGCTTTTGCCCTAAACTCAGTAGACTTTTGAAGAAAGAAAATTGTAAGAAAAGGAGTAGAAGCAGAAATGACATATTTTGATGGATCCTGAAATTTTCAATATTTAGATTATATAGTGTTATCATGAGATTATCTCTGTTTTCCTGGTTTTCTATATGTTTTTAAAAGGAAATACATTATATGGTGTTATGCAACTAATGTTATTTACATTTCATTTTTATAATCATCTTATTTGAGAGTTGCTGTTTAGTCTTTCTGAAAATTTAAAAACCTCAAAGATGATAAACTGAGGAGACTGGGGGGAGAAAAATTATGGTATGATTTAGATCTTGTAAGATACCTGATAGTTACAAAGAAATGAAAA
>NDXB01007475.1:306480-367198 GCA_002631895.1 Agapornis roseicollis | reverse complement strand
CCCCCCCCCCCCCCCCTTCCTCCCCCAGCTCCAGGAGGGATGGATGGGTAGGTGAATAGAAAGAATGTAACTCCCACAGGTTGAGGTAAGAACACTCCAGTAACTAAGGTATAACACAAACCACTACTGCTGCCACCAATAATTAATAAGGGAAACAACAAGGGAAGAGAATACAACCACCCACCATCCACTGGCCTATACCCAGCCTGACCAAGTAGGGATCTCTCCCTTCTGGGTAACTGCCCCCAGTTGATATAGTGGTATGGAATAAGTCTTTGGCTAGTTTACGTCAGATGTCTCTGCTTACTCCCAGCTTCCCATCCTCCCTGGCAGAGCATGAGACTCAGAAAGTCCTTGGTCAGAGTAAATATTACTTATCAACAACTAGAAACATTGGTGTTATCAGCACTGTTCCCAGACTGAAAGTCTAAACCACAGCATTGGGCCAGCTAGTAAGGAAGAGAAAAATGACTGCTACTGCTGAACCCAGGACACCCTCCTCCTCTAATTCTGTCTGCTTAGGTCATGAAACTGTACTTATTCTTTCACAAAGTATATGTTTCCCCTTTCTCTGCCATCAGGAGCTGGCATTGTTAAACATTTATTTGCTTTTTGTAAAATAACTGTTGGACAGTTCATTCTCTTCCAGCACTTAAGCTGGTTAATTTTTTCTCATCAAGGATTCTGAAGAAACCTTTCTGTTTACTTTGTGATGTTTGGAAAACCAAAGATTTATCTTTTCCCTTTCTCAAGGACATGCAGTCTATCAGTCTTGGCACAAATTCATATTAGATTATGTGCCTAAGAATATTCCACTGGTTCTAATTTTTTATTCTGTTTTCCTTTTCATATGTTTTGCTTTCTGCTCTCAAGAGGCTCTTGCAGTCCCAGAGTAACATAGGCAGATACAGTCCTATATTTTGTGCTTATTTTGTAGGCTACTTCATGAGAGAAATTTCTGGAAATTAGTACCGTACAGAAAAAGCCTCATTTAATGGTTAAAGCCTTAGGGGAGTTTACAAAGTTTTCTGTTGATTTTCCCATTCTGAACTCTGTGTTTGAAAATATGTAGTTATGAACAGAAATATATTCCAACAGTTTACTGGGATATATGGTATCATTGCAGTGATTGAATGACAATTCTGAATTTGTGTGCAAATGCAGATGTCCTGATCATTTCATTTCCTTGGTTTATAATGTCTACAAGAAACAAAACAACCAAACTTAAGTATATTTTTCTAGCCTGAATTGATATGAAACAGCCCTTTAGATAACATAGCTAAAAAACTTAGAAGACTGGAGTTAAAGGCAGTATTGCTCAGATGCTTTTAATAATGTGAAGGTAATTCTTTTTCTCTGTATTCTGGCCATCAGAAAACAAGTTAGCAGAAATTCAAGGTGCTTTATAGCATGAGGAGTTACCTTTATAGTACAGTCTCTGCTGTTTTACAGCAACCAGTGGGTTATTTCCTAAGTAAGTTAAACAGTTTTTTCAAGTTATAAGCTAGACCTTTCAAATCCTTAAATACTGTCAACAGAGTTGGTCAGAAATGTTGCTGAGTATCTCCACAAAATCTGTGTAGACAAATGTCACTGAAAGAAGTTCCTTCTCTGCCCATACCAGGTGTAATACAGCCTCCCTTCAACCTCGTATCTCACAGGTTAGAAGGGTATTTTTTAATATATTGAGGTCAGAAAATATGTATAAGTGCGGGAAGCTACCTGGCAGAGGCCATTATAGGACAGGAAAGCACAAATGACATGTTACTGTAGTCAGCACTGAGTAGAGGATAATGACAGAACTAAATATATAAAAATTCTGTTCCTGTCAGTTCTTCCTGTGGATATAAAAATAAATGTCCAAAAGGAAAGAAGTAAAGAAACTTTTCAGGTCACTTGCAAGTTCTTTTCCTTCTCTTAAAGGTTTGTTGAGAGAAGGTAACATGTTGAAGCAAAAGCACTGGAATAAATTTAGAAGCTTTACTTTTCAGGATAGGCAAATGGGAAAATACTTTAGAAAGAAAAGAAAAATAAAGTGCATAAGAGAGAAAACCATAAGTAAAGCCCAAGGTTTATTGCTGGTTTGCTTTCCAATTATTTGAAATTAAATTAATAATACCACTTATGCTTCAATATCTCTTATTTAAAGAGGTTATATATCAGTAGAGTCACGGGCTTTTGCAGCATCATACACAACTCAGGAATCTGCTTCAAAAGCACAGGGAATTGAGAAAGACATTATTTGTTCAGGAATTTATTTTTTAGGCTATCATATTATGTATGCTCATTTTATATGTTCTTTAACTTTGTCAACATCCCCCCTCCCTCCCTCCCGGAAATAGGAAAATTAGGTTTATTTTTCCCTTTTTCACCTATGACGGCTTTGTCACTTCAGCATTACTTACTCCATGATGTCACATGCATCTAGTCGAGTACTTAATCATCAGTCAAAGTGTTTGTAAATATTAGTTAAAAGACAACAGACATGATATATGGGCACAAGACAATATAAAATTATTGGAAGTCTCCCAAAATAAACTGTCTTATGTGACCAACTTCACATTTGAATCCAAATTAAAATCTAATTTAAAAGGAGCTTAAATTAAAAAAGCTTACTTAATTCCTTCAATTTGCAGAACTATTCCATTCCATTAGGCAACTAATTTCTACCTGTCAGATACAGAATAAAAGAGGTTCCTCTCTAGAGGAAACTTCCTATTTGTAGTAATTAGGTATGAAGAACCTGGGAAGATGCTTATACTTTGATAGTTGCCCATGCTTAACTCTCAGAGCTCATCAACCCATGGGTAAATGCAATTCAAGTGTCAGCTTCAATAGTTTCATACTACAGAAGTCTAAAATGAGGTTATGTATTTCATAATTAAATAACAAAATTACTTTAATTTTTGTTAGAGAATCATGAAAGGTTACCTTTGTGAAATTCATATAAATAAATCCCTTTTGTTGATCTATTATTCTAATAAGTTTTAGAGACAGTATCAAGAGGTCTTGATTACTATTAGAAGACAAGACCCAGGAGAATGTAAGTAATAAACATCAAGGCAATAATAAGATGAATCTAACTGAACTGTGCAGACAAAATAAAAATGCTCCTTCTGCAATTCCCTTTGGATTGCACTTCCATTTATCTGTTTACTTTTCCCCTAAAGGAGCCGCTAAGGAAAATTTGAAGGAAAAAAGAGGCTTATGAAAGGTAGAAGCAAGGACAAGTGACATGGGAAGAATACAAGGATGTTGTCCGGAAAGCTAGGGACCAGGTTAGGAAAGCTAAGGCCCAGTTAGAATTAAACTTGGCTATGGATGTTAAGAATAACACGAAGGGATTCTATAGGTAGGTAGCAAATAAAAGACAGACTAGAGACAATGTAGGGCCTCTCCAAAAGTTATGAGGAGAACTGGCTACCCTGGATTTGGAGAAGGCTGAGGTTCTGAATGACTTCTTTGCCTCAGTCTTCACTGGCAAATTCTCTGAACACACCACCCAAGTCTTGGAAGGCAGAGGCAGGGACTGTGAGAATGAAGACCTTGGGCCCACTGTAGGAGAAGATCTTGTCTGAGACCATCTTAAGAACCTGAACATAAACAAGCCATGGAACCTGATGAAATCCATCCATGGGACCTGAAGGAGCTGGTGAATGAAGTTGCTAAGCCACGGGCCATCATATTTGAGAAATCATGGAAGACTGGAAAAAGGGAAATATAATCCCCATTTTCAATAAGGGGAAAATTTTCTTCAGAAAATGAAAAGCTGTACTTGAGGAAATTAAACACCACCTTTCCCTGTGCTTTTAAACACTGTGCAATTTTTAAAATTTTTAAGAAGAAAAAATATATTATTCAAAATTCATGTTTTCATAGACCATTTTTACCTAAAGATAACCTTTTCCTAGATCAGATGCAGCTTGACTTGACCATCCTTCAGTTCATAGCATACAGTATTATATACTTTTAAAACTATATATATTTCATTATAAGGGTGAATGGGGGGAAATAATTGCACTGTTATATTTCATTACTTCAATTTAAATCAAGAGAAGTGTTTGTACTTTGAAAAAGTCCGAAGTGTTGTAAACAGATTTGGGGCATGCCAGTGAATTGTGGGGAAGAAATACTTTGGAGCAGAGTCAAGATTAACTTTATTATTGACTTGTCCTCGGAGTATCTTAATTTTCTAACAAAGTTAGTATTAAGCTGTCTATAAGTCCCCCTAGGGTGACCACAGGGTTTGAAAGTTTAAGTAGAAAAATCTCTGTAAACCTCAGTTGCTTAAGAAACCAAAAGCAACTTCTGTTTTCATGTAAAAAGGAGGAACAGCAATTTTTATATTCCTGCAGAATTTCTTTTATTAAATTGCATAATTATCTTGAAAATAAGTTGCCATTAGATGAAAGCACACACCAAGAATTCCACAACATACTTTCAAGAATAGCATATTTGGAAAACAGCAACCTTTTATTTTACATTTTCTGCAGTGCTTACAATAATTTTGTTAGCACTTCAAAATTTGTTGCATCAGTAGGGGGTTATGATCCCACAGCATCAAATTAGCATAAGCACAACATTGTTACATACAGCTGAGGACAGAAAGGGCTTGTTAGGAATTTATGTCAGAAAGAAATGATTGTTTTGTCCTAGAGGAGAACAAATTCTAAAATGTTCACCCCAGGTTAGCAGGAAAAATGGGGCTGTCTATGGCACTTCTTCCTAAATTCTTGAGTCTCAGATATTGATAGAGATGGGTTTAAAAGGCTATATCAGCTGGGATATCAAAATAACTATTGTTCTTTTATAAAACAAATTGGAATTCTGTTGCTAATGCTGAAAAAACAATTAAAACCCAGTATGTCACATATTCCAAGCAGTATCACAGATATATATCACATGTGGTGATATTCTTTTTTCTAAGGAATCCCTAAATTTTTAAAGTTTTGCGGATGATCTTTTTTCAGCATGAATATGAATATATCAGCATCGTGTAACTGTGTTTAAAATATCCTAACCATAACTTTCTTCCATTGACAGACTCCCAGTATGTAGTGAAAAAAATATATTAAAGAAAAAAAAAACACCTCAGATGATTGCTAAACTGGAAAATATGCTTCTTCAAAAGGAATGGAGATTGCATTTTCTTGGCATGGAATCTGGTCTTGTAGAGACCTGAGAGAGTGTTCCCAGGTTCCTGTTTGGAGTCTGGCAAACAGTATCACACAAATCGTATACCTACTAGAACAACAAGAGGAGGTATTTTCCAGAGGTGATTGTAAATATTTCACAGAAGATAAAAAATCCAGTTTTATGGAAATCATTGTGTTTTAAGAGGAGGTTTCAAACTCCACAAAATTATTTCAGAGGGATACCTCTAAAAAGAAATAAAGTATTTTCACATCAGGCGGATATTTATTTGAATTTTTTTACTCAACTTTTGAATTACATCAACACCAATTGTATTAATATATTTGGTTATCTGTATTATACTGACTATTTCTGCACTACAAACTGTCTTATTAAAAATTATCTGGCTTTTAATGAGAATACGGAATTTTCCCCTTATTTGGGGTAAAATGTCAGTTCTTCATCTTGGCTTGAAACAAAAATAAATTTCAACATATTAGAAGATGGTGAATGAACTGAAAAGGATAGCTGAGACCTATCCTTTGAATCTCTTATAGCTGAAGATATAACTGTGAGAAATTACATGATATAGAAATACAAGATAATGAAATGCATGACAATTTTAAAACTTATCTATATATTTATGTTTTCTCATTTTAAAATATTTATTTTAAATAAGGTATAGAAATTCATAAATTTAAAGAGACATGTAAATGCCTTTTAATTTTATATACACGATGGACTTATGGAACCAGGAAGCACTATTTGTCATCTGAATCTAGAAAATTTATATATTTCCTGCAATAATTTAGAATTAATAAGAAAATATTTCTATTACTTAACCTCCATAACGATCTCAGATACGAGAAAAATGAAAAAACATGTTTGTTTGATTTCAGTTATGACAACATTTGCCTTTAGTAGCAGCATGAGAGAATAAATTTTGGAAAATGATAATGCAAACTTCATTTTTAAATCATCAGCCAAACACTAAATTTAGATGGGGGGGGAGGGAGTTGGGTTTTTTTAGGGTGGTTTTCTGTGGGTTTTCATTTTTTTGTTGTTTATTTTCTTTTTAACTTGGTTTTTATGAATAATCTCTTCTTAAGGTGATATCACTAGTAGTCGATTGCAGTGAGTCATCTTAATAATTCAGCTGCGATCAGTATTGGAAAACCTGTACAGTAATAAACGGTTGGGTGGTTGAATCAAATTTGCATGGCTGCCTTCTCCTGGATCATGTCTGCTACTCACATGCTGTTCTTTCTCCAGTACCAGACTGGTATACGAAGAGAGGTCAGATAAGGAGGGAAGGTTCTTCCTTCCTCCCACAGCAAAGACCGGAATCCAGTCTCCTTCCTCTCGAGTTACTTGTGCCAGTCCACTCATGTTTGAGTTCAGTCTTACTTTTCACTTCACAGACTTAAAGTAGTCTGTCACTCAGCCTGGGACACTGCACAGTATCATGCGTTAATTTCTTGCTTAAGTTCCCAGATATTGTGCTTCTTGTTGAGTTCCTCTTGTTGTTTAATGTAGGTAACCCTGATTGCTTAAATATATTTATTGTATTCTAATGAAGTGTTGTTTGTAGGATATGACATAGTTCTTCCCTTACTATTAAGAACTGCAAAAAGATACTTTAAGTAAACTCTTAATGTGTTGTTCATTAAAAACATTTCATGAACACTCTCTTATCACACAAATTCAAAGCAGTTTAATACAACCTTGAAATAAAGACTCCAGCTGACTACAGCAAGTATGGAATCTGAGTTGCAATAATTGTTATTGTTCTGGCAAGTTGGCCCAGGGAGCACTGGGCAATGTCACACTTCTTTTAGTCTCTCTCCCACCATTTAACTTTCCCTTGTGCTTTCTAGAAATGAATTGGCCTTGATGATTTTAGAACTGAACGTGTCTATATGATGTTGAAACAAAGAGGAAACTCCAGGCTGAGACCCTGGGGAGCTCATTTACCCATCACTTTCAACTAGCTGGTAGAAAGCTGTTGACAAAAAAAAAAATTCTGTGANCTTTCTAGAAATGAATTGGCCTTGATGATTTTAGAACTGAACGTGTCTATATGATGTTGAAACAAAGAGGAAACTCCAGGCTGAGACCCTGGGGAGCTCATTTACCCATCACTTTCAACTAGCTGGTAGAAAGCTGTTGACAAAAAAAAAAAAAAAATTCTGTGAAGAAAAAATTTCATAACTGTTTATAAAATGTATTTGCTATTTTTTGGCAGGATTGAATTCCAAATTTCCTAGGTGATGACATATAATTTTTATCAGGCTAGGCACTCAAGATTTTTTTATGCATAAGTAGAATTTTAATAGCTCCCACAGGGAGACATTGAGGAAATTGTCACATCATGTTTGATCACTATCTCCATCTAGGCTTGACACAGTGAGAGGAAGGAGGCATACCTGCTGCTTTGAAGAAAAATAAGTCCTTCCTATTCCATTATACACTACCTTGTGTAATTATTATCAGACCTGTTTGCATAGGAGACATTCTTTATAGAAACAAGAAAAATTTTAAGTGTAAACTGTAAGGTTAGATTCTGTTTCATCAGGGGTACTTTTGTTAAGGTGCAACTTTTGCTAATAGTCATAAAACTGTTAATCCTGTTAAAAAATCAAGAACCTTTTTCTTTCCTTCATTGTCCACTTACAACAGTGACTCTTGCAATTTAACTGTAAGCTGCATAGGAAAATGCATGCATATGTAGGTCATCAAACAGTCATGCTTTTTCATTAATGAAAACAAAAGGAAATATGGCAGTTTATTTCCTTTTATTTTTCTTTCAAGTTCTTTTTTGGCTCCAGTTTGTTTTTCTGTAATACAAGCAATAGATACTATTCCATATAATTTGTGCTGCAAGGCATAACAGCCCTAAGAGGACTGACAGTGTTAAGAAGCTCATAGAATGGTTATTTTATTTTATTTTTTTTCCCAGATATCCAGATCCAAAATAATTAGACTCTAAAAAATGGAGGAACATATAGTAACAAGAACAGGATTTTCTTATGACTCAGATGCAACTGGGAATGGAGGCATATCTCTCATGTGACTGTTGTCTGTCCCCACATTCACCCATACATTCATGAATAGCTGAATGTAAAAGTAAAAAGCACTTTCTTATAAGAAATACAGCAAAGTTCTTGCTTAAAAAGCAGGAAATAGTCCCTCCAATATAATTAAAACTCTTGAAGACAAACTTTAAGCTGATTTTAGAAGTCTAGTAAGGATGAAAGCCTTTGTTTTTCAGTCCTCAAACAAAGCTGTTTAGCTTACTTAAGCGTAATTATTAATTGTAACATTAGAAATTCACAACTGTAATTTAGACAAGTAAAAAAAAAAAAAAAAATAGTTCTCTCCAGATTTCTATGCAGTAATGACAGAGCTCTGAGACCATCTGTCCTGTAGAACCGTCAAAAGGAGAAAAAAACTGTGCAAAGCATAACCAAGGACTGAATTTAGTTAGGATTTTGTTCTAAACAACATGAAACGTTGTGCCCCAGTTGCCTTAATTACATTGCAGTATCTGAATGCTAACTTCCCTGTGTGTTGCAGAGCTCCTGTGGAGTTCTTCTGTAACTTCTTTCCTTAGAAGTTTAGAAGCTCCAAAGGATCATGGCATTATCTCAGCTATGCTGCTAATAGCTGCTCTGGCTCCCACTGGTGCCAGTGGCAGGTAGAGAAACTGTTGTTAGAGACCCAATGGAGCTGGAGTTTACAGCTGGAGCCTTTCTGAAGTAAGCCTTACTGCACTCCATTACCAAGGACCATTTGAGACCCTTGTCACACCAGTCGGCTGAAATAAATACAGGGGCTTGTCTGTAACGTTCTTTATCTCATTGGAGGTGGAATTTTCTCACAGGACCCATTTTACCTGTGTGGAGCCTTATATATGGTGGAGGGCTGCCATTCCTGCTTGTCCGAACCCCTTCTTCTCTGTCATTTTCATGTGTTACATGTATGAAGACTTCAGCAAATAAATGAGTAAAGGGGATACATATCATGAGGGTAGCACAAAAACATCACACTGTATTCAATCCAGGTATCACTAGTCCTTTAAGGTACATGTATACGCCTGTTAAGTAGGTAAAACACACATATGAGAGAATACTTGGGAAGAAAGTCTTGTTTCTTCAGCTTCTGTTAGCATGCTTCTGAATTTCACCTGAAGGTTTGCTTTTGCAGTTCTTTACATTTTTAACAAAGTTGGGCCACATCATTCCAGAGTATTAAGAGAGACAGAGATATTGTTCCACAGGAATTAGAGAAATTTTAAGAATAGTTTAGCAGCAACCACCAAATGTTTTGAGGTCAAGCTATATTCAACTTCTCCTTCCCTCTCCTCCTCAATTATTTTAAAGGTATTTCTGTTGAGTGCCAAAATCTGACTATCCAGCATGACAAATAAGTGAGATTTGGGAAGCGTGAAATTCTGTGCCAAGCTCCCGGCAGGCTGTCTTCCAGGATCTGGGGAACTGTCAAAGGGCTTGGCATATTTCTCCCAATCTGCACACATCATCAGAAATGGAATAAAAAGCAAAGAAGCCAACAGACTCTGCCTCTTTGACAAAGTTCTAATTTCTGCATACCCTTTTTTGATATGTTGCTGAAAACCGGATGATTATGAAACATAAAATAGCCAGCCAGCATGAATTTTATCACTCTTCATAAATCTTCTGAGGGTGTATTCTTTCATATCTTTAACTGTCAAAAGAGATATTGTGTGGATCCTAATTACCTGCAAGTACATTTTAAAAGCTTAAATGCTGACCACTGAAAAGTATAGTAAACTGAAAGGGTCAACTACTTTGTGTGTTAGTAAGCAAAACAACAGTACTCTCTGCCATAAGTTCATTGTCTGATGAGCCGTCACTTAAAGGGTTCAAAATGTCTGACAGGTTAAGTTTATCAAAGTTGCATTAAAGCATTTAGAACATTATAAAAGGTTTTTAGCACTTGAGCTTTCTGACAAATGGTCTTATAACAAGAATTGGTCATTTTATCTCCTTTTCTGTCAAGTATTCATCTTCAGAGAAAGTTTGCCTGCATTTGAATTTGCCTTAAATTTATGCATAACTAGATTAGCAGTTCCTGGCAATCATTTGTTTTGCTTTTTTACTTTCATACATCTCTTCTTTTTATACCACCTGCCGTATTTGCCTTCTGCTCAGAGTACACTGTTGACAGTTACTAATAATGCAGATTAAATTTACTTACTGTGATAGGCAAAACACTGAGTAAAAGCAAAACAATAGAATCCCACATTCTTTTTCTCTGCTTAAGTTGTGATTTAAAAGGCAAAACCAGATTTGTAAAAGCATCAATTCATTAACAGAGCAAGTGTCTTTTGGGGCTTAAATATACACAGTGTGCAAAGCTGAATATGGTGGCATAATATTGCAAAGGTTTTAAGACGTGTGTATATATATATGTATGAAGTATATTTACAGGTCAATTTTGATTTCTTGGAGTTCATTAGCATTTGCTACTAATTCAAATGTAAAAATTCTTAAGGAATGAAAATTATGTTTACTTGGATATCTTATTAAGCTAAATTATCTTTTTACTGTTCCCTATCTCTAAAATCCCTGTCATTACTTTTTGCTCATGTCTTAAAACAAGCTGAAAGAAAACTATACACAGCCTTTAAAGTGCAGTGATCAAGCCCAGCCAGAAGCTGTTTTATCATGCATCTAAGACATGTGGTTAGATGGTGGCAGAAATGATGACTGTAGTAAATGACTGCCCTCTGAAACAATGTATCACTGACCTACAGTATCCTCCACAGAGCAGCCTGGCAAATCTCCCA
The DNA here is from genome assembly GCA_002631895.1 of Agapornis roseicollis. Taxonomy (NCBI): domain Eukaryota; kingdom Metazoa; phylum Chordata; class Aves; order Psittaciformes; family Psittacidae; genus Agapornis; species Agapornis roseicollis. The sequence continues at coordinate 356,235 of NDXB01007475.1, read as the reverse complement.
TGTGAATTGCAGCAGTATATGTCTTTTCCATGTATTTAGCTTGGGAGACTCATGAATTACAGTCTTCATACGGAAAAAAAAGCCTGTAGTGCTTCATGCTGCATTATAATAGAACTGTTCCATAACTGGCATTGTTAATGGTAAAAGATTTGGGTGTGTGCTTTGTTTATTTTTCCTAAATATAAGCTAAGATAGAATGAGCATGTTAGACATACTTTAGCCTCCAGATACAAATATAAGGATCCTTTTACTTGTAAATAAGAATCATTTAGAATATCAGAGAAGAAGGGACGACCTTCAAAAAGATGAATTTCTGTACAGACATAAATGGTATCTTATAGAATATGTATATACTAGTGATTCATAGGTAGCCAACTATGCAGAATTTCAAATTAGCTGGAAATTCACTGCCTGAAGTATTTTTAAGAAAGAAAAAAAGTGTTGTGTGAATATGAAGTTGAAGCTGTTTAAATATGTCATTTTTCTTTCCATCTGGGGCCTCTTCCAAAGACTTTTATTAGACCTACAGATTGCAATGTTCTGTTGTAACTAGGGGAAGAGGATTTTTTTCACAGTGTCTGCATTAGACACCTAATTTGGGAGCCTCAGTTAATTGCCTGGGCTCATTATATATCTAAAGAATAAAAGTAAACATCTCCAAAGGGCACCTCAGAGCACCGCAATTAGGAGGCATCTACCGCTATTTATTATATAAAGAACTGAGACTTTTAGCTTTATGGGTAAGTTTTCTTTACCTGTGCATAGAGATCTAACTTTGAGTGACTGGTTTTTTTTCAGGAGGCAGGTTTCCAAGAAACTAGTTATTTGTCATCTACTGAAAAAAGAGGTCCAGATTTCTCTCCAGCTGTCTTTAACACAGAGACCTCAGCCAACACCAACAAGCTCATTTAATGCATGATGTAACATTGGTGAAATGACAGAAGTATTGTCCAAACTCAGATATTAGAAAAATGGGGCTTTGTTGTTTTTTATCTGAGAACAATAGTACCATGCATGGAGGCACGGTCAGTAAATAACAGTGCAGCGGCAGGGGAAAGAAGCCAGCTGCAATAAGAGAAACTTCAACAAAGAAAACAAAGCAGTAGAAATGAGTGGTTTGGTTACTGCCATGGAGTCTACAGAGTTTGTGAAGGATAGATGTTAGGAGTGGCTGCTGCGGTAGGCTGCGGAAAGTGAGTGGGTTTGGGATCTCAGAAGCTGGCATACAACAGCTGAAAGCAAGTACTGAGAAAGAACATTCAAGGCACAGTTATGGAAAAGCAATCTTATCTCCATCAGTAATTAAAAAAAATGGTGTTATGCAGTAGTGGGTGCTTCAAAGTTACAAAACTCTGCTTTGAATGAAATGGCAAGATTTTCATATTTGTATCTGGAACAATGTAGTAATAAGGTAAAAGTAAGTGACTGTGGCCTGGTATGTCATTCTAATTTAGAGACTCATAATTATGTACAGTACTGTGAGTATCTGAAGTAGCTATTTGTACTCACTCTGAAGCATTTACAATAGGAAGCAAGAAAAGAAAGCCATCAAAAATGAATTCATACAAATGAAAAAGTATTTTAGGGAATACTGGGCTAGATCTAAAAAAAAAAAAAAAAAAGACACCATTCAAAAATGTCAGAAAATTTTTCAGAGATAACAGACATCGCGGGACAGAAACGTAGGTTAGAAATTGGGAAACAAAAACACCATGGACAAAACCAAATGTGTGTCCTGACACAAACAGATCTGTGAATCTAGGTTTAAGCAATCAAAAGAACATAGCATCATTACATATTTTACCAGTTAAAAACCCACTTGAGATTGATATCAGATGCCAAGACTTTCTATCATTTTGCCTTGGTTTACATGGACAGGGCAGCCTACTGCATGACATTTTGCTGTGACACCAATACACGTAAAGGTTGCAAGCAAACTGAGAGTCCTTCATTTCAGAATTAACTAGTACAAGCTCATATTAAATCCATGTCAGAATGTGTTCTCATATGTTGAGGAATGGCTCGAGAATTAAGGACATGGTTCACTAGAGTTCTTGTTTCAGCACACTCTTTGCTGAATTGCTGAGGTATGTGATAAAAAGACAAGGTCAGCATGTCCTCAATTCTAAGCAAAAGTAGCAGTGCGAGCTGGATAAGAAGAAACTGGAATACGCTAAGGCACAAGAGTGAACTGTCAGCAAGCTTCAAAAGGCTTTAAAGGCTAGGTTCTCACATGCTTAGTTTAACCAATTGTAACTAGTTTCTGTGTGTTTCATTGTATATGTATCCAATCTTAAATACTGCAAGCTATTGATTATGTATCCACTAATACAGCTAGCTATTGTATATATATCCAATTATATTAAGCCAACCACAAGGGGGGTGGATATAGTGATGTAACCTTTAAGAAACTAACCAATGATATGAAGCATAGCAAGGCAACTAACCAATTATAAGTAATTACGGTGATGTAATGGTAATGTAAGAATAGGTATAAAAGTAAGCTGTGTAAGTCAATAAATCGAAGTCTGCTTATTGATCATATTGGTCTGTCTCATTCTTCCCTCGCCAGAACCTCCGCACTCATATTCTGTATTCTCTGTACACTATAGATCAAAAAAATAATTCTACCTTCTCTATGTAGAAGAGGTTTAACTATTGAAAGGCAATACTAAAGCACAACTCTGCCTTGAAGCTACTGTGTACATGAAGATTTATAACAGAAATTGGGCTTATGATTAATTTGGGAGTCCAAAGCTTCTGAATTTAAAACCTGAGACATTCTGTAAATGCATATGCATCATGCAGATGTATATTAATAAGAAATTAATATATTATTTCAAGACCATCACCTCCTCTGCCACTGAGAGGTTTTTTTCACCTGTAAAACTCCACTAGCCCCTTTATCTAGCATTGGTCATTGTTAATGGATATAGACCTTTGCTAATATTTATTAGTTTAATGTAAATTGTTTTCACATCTATGATTTAGATATCTTACTTTCCTTTTAAAGTTTGAATCAGAAATCTCAGAGACTCTCACTTTTTTCTCCTAACTTTTTTCTGGGTTTTGTGATTATGATTTGGTACTACATGACATTTCCAAAGGATTCTGTTTAACATGCAATAGATGAGAATCTGTACTCTGTGGGGTCATGTTTTGACACCCTAAGTCTTCAAAGTCTTTTAACATTTTGCAGTTGAAAGCAATATTAGAAAATTCATTGGTTTAAATTAAAATTGATTCATGACCAGAGATCTACATACAGCCTTATAAAAGCCAAGAAATCAGTTTAGACATATTTAGTCAGAGAAAAAAGATGAAAATTAGACAAAGAATAGACAAGATGGAGATGTTAGTCTAGCATTATTATTAATATTTTCTGAAGGAAGTCCAAACATGAAAGAAATCAGAGAAGACATGTGTAATACAGTTAGCTTTTATCTACTATGAGAAACAGCCCCCAGAAAGAACTAAGAAAGATTCAGTCACAATAATAGTATACTATTAATAAAAAATAAAACAGCAAGATGAAGAAAAGAAACAAAGGACACAGAAAGGAATGTGAAAAAAGAAGAAACAAAGGAGACAGAGAATAACATACAGAAAAATAATTCATTGCATAATTTCACCCCTATCCTTTCATTTTCAACTATGTATCTTCTTTTGTTCTTTCTTTGTGGTATTTTGAGATATGAAGATTGAGTTCCTCCTTCTGAACACTGACTAGCATGCTTGACGCGTCACCTGCCAAATGTTTTGCAAAAATTGAGCTATATATCATATAGAAATAGTTCTGCAGTTGGCTTAATAAAATTGCTATGTTACAGTTAAAAATTTTTAGAAACTACATGTAATGGCAACATCAGTCCACAGATGAGCACTGAAATTTTTTTATTTCAGACTGGTTGATTCATCTTTCATAATTCTATGAACAAGTCATTTGCAGTGGGTTGTAAAAGACTGTATTGCCATTTTTATTTTCCTTAATAACTTTCTTAGTCCCAGGGAAACATATTAGGTAACATCAAATTCCAAACAGAATTTTTATATCTCCTGTATTAACTGCACTGTGTAGACAGTACTCTTCTATTGTTAAAAAAACATCCACCAACAAACAAAACTAAAAAAAACCCAAAACCTCAATCAAACAAATAAAGCCCCCACTTACTAGTATTGGAGTTAATTTCACCCTTTAAACCACATGCTTCATAGAATCATGGAATCATAGAATAATCAGGATTTGAAAAAACCCTTAATATCATCTGATTCACCATCCTTAAAAACTCAACAATCCGTTCTTATCTCTCATTAGTGAGGTAGATACACTTCTGTTCAATTGTGTCATAGAATTATTTATGTTGGGAAAGACCTTTAAGATCATCAAGTCCAACCATCAACTCAGCATTGCCAAGTCCATTACTAAACCACGTCCCTCAGCACCACATCTATACATCTTTTAAATACCTCCAGGGATGGTGACTCTACCACTTCCTTGGGCAACCCTTTTCCAATACTTAACAACCCTTTTGGTAAAGGAGTTTTTCTTAATATTCAATCTAAGCCTCCCCTAGTACAACTTGAGGCCATTTCCTCTCCCCCTATGAGTAGTTTCTTGGGAAAAGTGACCAACAACCACCTTGCTACAACCAGACTTTGAGTTTACTCATTTTGTTTTACTTCTTGCTTTTTTTGTCAGTGTTCTTTAACACACAACTCTTTTTCAAAAGCAAAAGTATTATTCTGCTTATATCACTGACAACTTTTCATTTAAATAATTTTTTCATTCTAATGATCTCAACCTCATTTTATTCCCTCTTAAGTCACAAGTAGGTTTCCTGCTCTTGTGCATTAGATGGTCTGAGATCCCCTTTTAAAAATAGGTATGTTATGGTTTCTCCAAGGAAAGGGACTCAATATTCCAGAGGGTCCCAATGAGGTCTCTGTTCCTATGTCAGTCTGTGGCATCCAGTCCTTTTTATTTCTTGATTAGCTTTAAATGTAGTACATTTTTAACTTGCAGAGTTTGGAACACTTGAAAGTCGTTAAAAAACTAAGGAAAACACTTCAATAAGTGCAATGCTATTTCAGTTCTTTACAGGGTACCTCAAATCCAAGTACGCTTCCCATAATAAATATATAATTAATTTCATGGTCCATAGGAATTACAATTCTAACATTAGCTACAATGCGTACAATAGTTCATCCATCATTTGCAGTGTTTCAGATGTGAACCTAGTAAACATTCTATTGCTCCTTCCATAAAAGATATTTTAAATGGTAAGTAGGAGAAAAGCTGGTTCTGCACTAAGGATTACAAATAGGAAAAGCAACAAAAACCTGATTTGAATGGGAAAGATCATTACAATCTTCTATACATTGACTATTTTCATAACAAAGAAAGGCAATTGTGCATTATATTGACCATCTCAGGATCACAAATGCAGATATTCACATTTCCATTTACCGTGATCTTGATTGCTCTATAGGTATTTAGCACTGCATATTTTCATTGGCCACTTTCAAATAGATAGAGAGGAAATATGAAGCTAGAACCACTATTTGCTCTGAATTTCTCCCCAAATAAAAATACATAGGAAATCTCTGACACTTCAATTTTAACAGACATACAGGTAGGAAAAGGATGTTTTAAGGCTGATCAGAGGTCCTGCGATCACTGAAGTGCTTGAACAAGAAGAAAAAGAAGCATTTACATAAAATCAAAATGAGAAAGAAAAGTGGCGCTGGCACAATGAGTTTGAAGTCATATAATAAAGCTGTAGCCCAAAGCCTAACCCTTCCTAAATTACTCTTTTATCAGAGCACAGGATTATTTCTTTTTGAGTTGTTTTTGTTTTCTTTTTGAAGTGCCTTAACATTTTTTGCCTATTGAAATTAACCCTAAAGGAAAACATGTGTGATAACTCAAAGCAAGTCTCTTATGCTGGTATCTGAAACTTGGGGTTAAAAAAGAGAAAATAAAATCTGGAAATTATAGGAAGTGTTAACTAATTTACATCATTCATTTTTATGCTGAAAGGGTCATGCAATGTATTTTTTTTGCTTGCTTCTCTGGATAAAAAATACTATATATTAATTTCAGGCAATGAAATTTAAACATTTTTGAGAAATTGTATTCTTTGAATAACAAATTGTGCAAGTCTTTTTCTGTTTTTCCTTCTCTGCTTTTGAGTACAGTATTCCTTAACTAAAAGTACCAAATGGGGAATGCAGATAGAGGTAATGAAAGTATAACTGCCTGAATGCCACCAGGATAAACAGAAGCAAAGGAAGCCATTACTCCCTAACTACTGTTTATTATACACAAGCATTAGGTCTCTTACATCATCTGCTCCATTAAATGGAACTGTGTGGGACATGAAAATGTTTAGCTAACATCAAACAAATCATTGAACTGAAATAACATGTTTACAGAATTGTGTGAATATAAGCAGAGACTAGTAATAATTTTATAGTATTCTGAGTGTTTCCTATTATATTTCTTTTTCTCTTTAACAAATTCTTACACAAATATTTAATTGATGTTTGAGGATGGGTGTGACTGTTGGATTCTTTTTTATTTATCCTTTAAGCACTTTTCTGTTTCTGCTAGGAAGTAAGTAGTGTCCCTATAACATTAGATTATCATCTTATAGTTCTTACAGTGTCAGCCTGCTGCCAAGATTAACTTTAGAAGAATCTAAATGTCCCTGAAAAGTCAAATGTGAATTTTGTAGCCAGTTCCATTTTCTTTAGGTTTGAGCCTTAACTTTACATATGAGCTTTATCATGCTTCAGGTTATTCAAAATCCACATTCAGATTTGCTTGTCCTATTGGTTGTTCTCTAGTGTACTTTTGGAAAAGAGCAGGGGATCATTTTAAAGTACTGCAATCTAATTTCTGCAGTCTGAGTACCCCATTGTTGGTAACAATGACAGGGTAAAAGGGGGCTCTTTTATTTCTTCAGAATCCTTTTGATTATGCTGAAATTTCTGCTGCATAATTTAGGCCTGGTGAATAGTGAAGAGAGAATCTTTTGAAAATGGAAGAGAGAGAAAAAAAACACTGATTTTCACAAAAGTGCATTAAGAACTTAAGCATATATATCCAAAGCTTAATTTTGAAATAGAGTGATTTTTTTTCCTTTGTTGATCATACTCAGCTTCTAGTAAAATTCAGCTGAGTCTGCAGATTGTAGCAGAACAGGTAATTTTTGACAGATTTTTATTTAAGAAGGTCTAGCAAATATAAACAGCATAGGTCATAAACAATCTTTTGATTCCATATTTAACATGCATAATATTAAAAAATATCTTCACATTACCAAGATGTGTAACAAAAATGTGTTTTATTAGGAACTTACCACGAAGAATGTTTTCTTTTGACAACAAACGAAAAAAAGAGTTCAAGTGAAGCATGAAACCTAAAAGCTTTTAATTATTAAATCCCAAGCAAAGAGTTGAGTTCCTGTAAAAATCTGTGCTCTAATTTGGAGAGACTTTCTCAGGCAAAAACAGTGAACAAACCCATTGCAAAACTCTGGAATTCATATTTCTAGATATTTTCTGAAAGTATGATATTTGACTACTCTGCACAGGAAAGAAACAGCAAAAAAGGATGATGTTTCCTTCTACAGCCCTCTCAGGGCTGCTTCAGAAATTGTGGTTCTGCATGAATACAGAATGAGGACTTAGGGACTGATACCTTAAATTTCAATAAATGTATGATTCATTTGAATAAAAATGATAGATTGACCTTTGTTTCCTGTTGTAATTTGTATGACACAGTTTCAGAGCTAAAAATGGGAACAGCCTTTTGTTCCCAGGGTCAACATTCACTGGCTTGTTTGCTACTTTTTAAGAGACTTTGAAGCTGTCAGTGGCTGTTTGCAAAGGAGAAACTAAACACCAAGTCCTTGAGCTGGGTATGAATCACTGCTATGAGATACTGGGAATTGTACAGAATATGTATCTCAGTAATAAAGACTTAAACAGGGTCTTGCAGCATTGTCTGTATTTCTAAACGTCAGCTTTTATGGTACTGTTTTAAAGTGTTACAAGGTCAAATGGCATCTCGTTACAAACTGTGGCTTTCACTGTTTCACAGTTATACCTGCATTGATCAGGTCTGTGATAGCAGTGAATTAGATCATTATGACGTAGTGTCCTGTGTGACTAGAGGACAAATGCCATGATGCATTTTCAATTCTGATGGCAGGTGATACGGAACTTTAGAGATTACATATGCATTCTCACAAAGTCAAAGTGTAAGTCTCAGGGACTGGGATCTATATTATATGTGCTTCTACATACATCTATTTGTAGTGCCCTTGACTGCTGTGTGTAACACTTCAGTTTACATGGGTGTTTAGAAATATGAAAAATTCCAATAAGGCTACCACAAAAGTACAACTATTACACTGGCAAGTAAACACAAGCACTGTCTAAATACGTTTATTTACGTTTAAAAGTATTTTTCATTTAAATAGAAAAAATAAGAGAACCTTTGGAAGAACTAGTATTACTTAGAAGCTTTTATGTGGGGGTGGCAGACAGCCTTCATAGATTTTGTTATGTTTCAATTAAATATGGTTTTGATTGTCCTGCATAAAAACAACACCAAAACAAAACAAACACAGAAATTACTGCCAAAATCACTTGGGAAGTTAAAAAAAAGATCAGAAGAAATGCACACTGTACATTATAGGGCAGAGAGAATAACTTCATTCTGATTAAAGACATCCTGTAATACTCAGTTAAAAAAAAAAAAAGAAAAGAAAAAGAAACAGCTAATAAATCATTATTTGTATAGTTATAGCAAGGCGCAAAGTATGTGGTTTGCACACAAAAGCTTTACTGACAATTGCCCAATTTGTCTTTCTGAAAAGAGCAAGACTACTAGAGTAGAAGTTTTAAAGCAGAGACCTTATAAATCTGTCTAGAAACTTATGTGACAAAAAAAAAGAACATCTTTTAAAGCTATTAAAAAACAAAGCTATATAAAACTAAGTTTCAATAGCTAGAAGCTTCTTTCCAAACTTGTTAAAAGACATTCAGAATTTCTTTATTTGTTCCTATCAAGCCTTGAAGGCTTAAAGTCTAAAATCTAAAGTTCCAGGCTCAGAGACTCCTTGAAGCCCTTAGTAATTCACAGGACAATCAAATTCTCTCATATACGATGTGATATAATTAAAAAGATGCCATCAACTGTACTAAGTCTGGCCTTCACAAGCTCTTGATGTTATTATCTGTCCCAGTCAAAGGCTATTAGAGACATGAATTTGTTACAAATCACTATAAGTATTCTTGTTGCACTTTTTTAATCAGCTGATTTGTAGCACTTCCGGATTAAAACGCAGTTTTTTTTTTTTTTTTTTTGGCTCCTGTCTGTCTGAAATTAACTTGATAAGACAAAGACTTCTTGACACCAAATAAGAGTTGTCAATCACTTTTATATAAAATAGTTGCTCTTTGATATCACAGTTTTGTACACAGTCTCAATTGTGCCAGATAAAAACCCAGAAAACTGAAAACAAAAAGCCAGAAAAAGAGATTCCAGGCTTCACTAAAGATTTTATATGCAACCTTTTTTGATTCTGGGTTGCATTGTAGATTCAAGAAATTGAAACCCCTTACATTAGCATGTCAGTGCATAGCTCGAGTTTATTAAAAATCTGCCTACTTAGTACTGACATTACCAGCCAACATTAACTTTCTCGTTAAAAAGTTGTTTGTTTATATGAAAACCAGAGTAAATGTGACACTAATAAAAACTGCATTGATAAAATCTGCATTGTAATATGCTGAAACTTTCAAGTCTGTTGTTTGTAAAGCAAAGCTATCATTAGGATATAGCAAGGATGATGCTTCAAGCTGAAGATCTTTTATGATGATACATCAAAGAAAATGCCTGATAAATCTCATTCTTGGGTAATAACTGTGAAAATATTGTCTAAGTCTTGGGTAATTTGGTATACCTTTACTAGATAATTACTGTAATTTGGATATTTTCCTTTCACGGATGAAGATTGACTTTATAATAGGAGATAGCTACCTTTTTTTTTTTTTATCCAATTCAGATTTATATAAGAAGAATGTGTTTAATGTCTTGAGATAAAATCTTTTCCTAAACTCTGTTGGTTCAATTTTTAATGTGCCCCTTGGACTATATTAACAAAACTTTCTAAATATATTCCCAGAGGCAAGGACACCTGAGAATAAATATGTCATAAAATAGGAGGAAAAAAAAACTGTTTTGTTAAAAACTTTGTAACCAGCTTTATATGATATATTTCATAGTAATAGTAAATCCATGTTGATGTATCAATCACTAGGGATTGCTTAAGAAACAATAGCAGTAGGAAATGTAAAATAAATTTAAAGGTTGATTTTCTTTTACAGATTTAATTTAATTTCTTTGGGACTCCATTTTCCTTAGACTTTGTTGGAAGAAAATAGAGAATGCTTAGGAAACAGAATGTTTTTGTCTTATCCTCCTGTGACTGCATGTGATAGCAGTAGCAATCCCTGATACACTGTTCAGAAACACAAAGACCAATTATAGACTGGAAACTGACGGTGTGAATTACAGTATTCTCTCCAGGCAAGGTGAAGAGAAACATTATATTTCTGTTCCTCTTTCAAGTTTAGTGGCTTTGCTGAGTTTGTGTGGTTTTGTATTATGGTATAAGAAACCCTTTCTTAATGGCATTATTTTGCTCTTTCTGTATTTATTTCATCACTATAGTAGCTCATATGCATCTATCAAACAGGGAATTTATGTCGCTAACATGCTTGGGATGTGATGGAAAACAGCATCAAATTCGCAAATGCATTCACCTTCTAGTTCTCTGCAAATAAGTGTACGTGCTGCTACATACCACTTACTTCTCTGCATATTTTAAAATGAAAATCAGAATTTGGACTTCTTCTAACTGAATGACTCTATTACTATTTACAGAATCATGTTTATTTTTCCATGTCCTCTCCTTGGTCCAAAAACCTGCAAACACCTGTCCACTAAATGGCAAAGTTCCAACAGGGAGACCAACAGAGCCATCCTCCTGAAATATTTTGCCAGCCATATATTAGTATAAATAAATTACTTCTGTTCTCATGTAAAGGAAAATGCAAACAGCCATTCTCTGGAGGGTTATAGAGCTGTGGAAAAAATGTCTCTTTGAAAACCAGAATTAAGATTCAAAGCTCTAGAGAAGTTGAGATACAAGGGAACATGTTTGCATGCCTACCAAAGGCAATAAATACTCTGCTCACTGTGTTAAACTGCAAGGTGGTGTGCTTCACCCTCTGCTGGTATTCTGAGATGAGCTCAGGCATTGACACCCAGCCTTGAGGTGTCCATTCTGCTGTGAGAATAGTCTGTCCAGGGCCCACACCAGCATGCCCAATTGACACGTGACAATGATACATGCATTGTAAATTCTGTGTTTTCTGTCATGTTTATCTGTTTTTTTCCTAATTATAACGTATATTCAGGATAAGAAAAGTAGGATTGCTCAGGCATTGCACTGGTGAGGATTATGATTTTATGTTTTCTCCAGCTGAGATAGGATGAGGTTGATTATGAATTTCAGCAACTCTTCTGTGGCCTTAATCACTAAGTTTATTTTATTATTAGAAATTAGGAAGGAAAGAAAGAGTGATAATTAAATTTCTTCCAGCTCTAGGCAGCATCAAAGATATATTAAAAATAAAGCTACAAAGAGATATCTAACAGAACTTTTTAAAGCTAGAAAACTAGTTAAACAAAATGGATAAATACTTCCAACTTTTCCTAAAAGATAAAGCACACACTGTGAGTACTTTGAATTAATTCAAAAATGTTTTACATAAAAAATTAAACATAATACGAAGATCTAAGAATATGTGACTGTGCTTATCTATGTAAATTGCTTAACATCTTTCCTCTCATGTGGAAGTTTTAAAAAAATTGAAATTCTAATTTCACTGTACTTTCTTTTGTGACAGATCCATCATCTCATGTCATGCTTTCATACTGTCCTGACCTATAATCAGTGGCAAATGAATCCAGAAGTCACAGCCCATTTGCTCTCCCACTCCATAAGCTATAAAGAACACATCCATGCACCAGTCACCCATTCAAGTGAATCATCATTGTAATTATGTATGTTGTAATTATTATTAGTTGATCACAGCAAAATGCTAATTCGGAGGAACTGGTTTGGTTTTGTTATTTTTTTTTTTTTTCCAGTCTGGGGCTTTTAGAACAGAGGTGTCATATGGCTTCATGGTATTTATATCTTTTCTTCCTACCATTAGAAAACACCCTCTTCAATTTAGATCTTGTTTTGATCATAGCAATGCAGACACTCAAGGCCATGCACAATGAGCACTTGGCTGCACTACCTATACCAGAGGGGATGCAGCTGAGAGACCTGCTGGATCACAGAGATTGTCCATCTCATTGTTTGTATGTGATTGACTGATGTAGTACCACATAACGGTTTAATGAAAAAACTTTCAGAAATCACTCTTTTCCTTAAGCAAAAGCATTAATTTTTAAAATATAATGTTAAGCATTCGTTTCTTTTTTTCTTGTTTCAGAAAAAAAAATCCAAACAAAAAAATTTCCAACTAAAGTGGCATCCACTCTGCATAATTACTTTGAAGTTAGGAAATTACCAAGCATTTAAAAATGTCCATCATTTGCAGTAATGCTGCTTTCTGCTACTCATCTTGATACTTTAACCCAAAGAAAAAGGAGGGTTCTCAGTCAGATCTTAGATACATTTTCCACTGTGGTTAACTCTTGGATTTGAAGATGAGAAGTTACGATTAGTATCAGATACAAATAGTACTGCTGGTTTCTGAAATAGCTTATGTGATTGTATTATTCTGTGATTCTAGAATTTACCCAGCTGAGGACTGGCACTTTTCATAACTGGAAAATGGCTTATTTTAATAATGAAAGAATAAATCGATATAATAAGAAAGTATTATGAAGTAAGGCAAGGTTAGTCCTAGCTTTTCCTTGAACTGTGTATCATTGTACTTGGAAGCTTTTAGGTAGAAACCAGTTTTCTCATGTGTCCTTTATACTTCAGCAGAAAACCTGTTATTCTAAAGGAAAATCTGGTTTGACTAGGCCTTTATATACATATAGGTATATCGTCTCCAACCACTAATTCCTTGTCATATCGGCAAGATGAAATGTTTTGATTTTATAGCAAGTAAACTTGTTTGTTGGATATTTCATAAAAGCAATATGAAATAATAGAAATGCAGATTTCTAATTATTGCATTATAGTAAACCAATTACTTAGCACAATATACATCTCTTACCAATGTTCAAGCTCTTGAAGTAATGCATGGGGCTCTGAGCCTGCTTTTAATCAGTTGAAAAATGGTACTGAAACTCAAATCCAGTAGTGTCTCACAGCAAAAGATGGTAATTAATATTTAGTCAACTGACATGCTTAAAGTTGAACCTGTGGTATTACTAAATGATGCCTGCCAGCTCCCACAGACCTCAGAAAAGAAACCATTGACTACTGAGGAGTTATGGCAGGTATCTAAATGATGACTTGACAGAGGAGCAAGGACTAGACAGAGGAGCAAGGACTAAACACGGATCAAAGCTTAGCTTTTTTTCATGTCTTGTAATAGCATTTTTTAGTCTAGGCCAACATCAGAAAAGCTTGTAAAAAATGGCTTGTCTAGTTTCTGAAGATAATAAAAAATAGTAAAGAAAATTTTCCTCTGGAGAAAAACAAAACCAAAAAATATTCTAATAATTTTTTCCACTTGAGAGGGACAATCTTGGTAACATTTGCAATCTATGTTTGCCTGTTATGTGCATAGAAAAAGAAAATGGTTCCTTTACAACTTTCTTTAGTCACAGTTCTTTTTTTCCTTTCCTCCCTTCTTGTATCTTATCCTTATGAAGAAATATTTTAAATGATGAAAAGACTTCTTTGAATACAATGAGGAGAATTAAAAAAATTAACTGACTGAAAGTAATTACAGTTGAATTCTGTATTTTAAAGAATAGATCACGAAACATAGAAATGTGTTTATGTACATTCACATTTTCTTACTTTTGTCAAAACGTCCAAATAATAAAATGCAGCATACTGCAGTACTCCTGTCTGGAATTATAGTATATGTTAAATAATATAGCAAAAGAAAGCTAGTCCTGAGTTACTATTTCAATTTACAAATCCTTGATGTTTAAAGAACCTTCCCATTTTCCTTTGTCTCAGAACTTCAGAACTCTGAACTAAATTGCACTTTTAAACTTCCTGTGATACTTCATCCTATGAAAAGTTAAATATAAATAGATTAAAATGTTAATAAATTTTGTGTTGCAAAATTGATATAGTGCATGATATTTTTCTTTATCTCTTTCCAAAAAAGTAACCAGTTAATTTAAGAAGGCGAATTTGTGTGAAGATTGATTTTTATTACATGCAGTATGTTTCCTTCATACCCACCGTAGCATACGTTTGCACATGGGTGGATGATGCAAGGCAAGTATAGGAATCTTGCTTCACTGTAAAAGCTCAATGTAACTAGCTAATATGCCACCAGCAAAGGACTCCTTATTGTAGGGTCTTAATTTTAGTCATTATCATGCTTTAAGCTCAATTGTGAATCAGCCACTCAGTCCTTTATCACCCCCCCCACACACACCCTTTCCTTCTCCAGCTCCCAGAGGGATGAGGAGGAGACTTGAAAGAATTTAACCCTCAGGTGCTGAGATAAGAACAGCCCAGTAACTAAGGTATAACACAAACCACTACTGCTACCACCAATAATAATTATGATAAGGGAAATAAGGGAAGAGAATACAATGTCACCTGCCGACAAATACCCATCCCTACTGAGAAGAGAACTAGCCCTTCCGGGTAACTCCCAATTTACATCCTGGGCATGATGTGCTGTGGTAAGGAATACCTCTTTGGCTAGTTTGGGTCAGGTGTCCTGTCCCTGCTTCCTCCCGGCTTCCCCTCCTCCCTGGCAGAGCATGAGACTCATAAAGTCCTTGGTCAGACTAAACGTTTGAGCAGTAACTAAAAACATTGCTGTTATCAGCACTGTTCCCAGGCCAAAAGTCAAAAATACAACGCTGCACCTGCTGCTAAGAAGGAGAAAAAATGATTGCTACTGCTGAACCCAGGACAGTCATTGAGCCAGATGCTTAGAAATATTGGAAATGACACTAATTCTAATTTTTCTAGGAAACTGTAATACATACTGTATATGAGTTTTATGCCAGCTCAGTCTCTGTGACATGTCTACCAGTTCTACTTAGTTAGTTTACCTAATATAGTGTGCTTTAAGATAAATATATATATATATATATGTAAATAAGGTTTCATTATTTAGGGTGTCATGGAAAGTTACTTAACAGAATTCAGTCTCTGGGGTAGGGTGAAGGTTTCAGAAAATGAATAAGCTTACCCTATAGATTGTTTGGGGTTTTTTTTAACCTCTTAGCTTGGATTTTTACCTCTTTTTATGTAACTTCAAGAGAAGTTTCTAGTGCGTGCCAAGATTGGGATTGAAATAGAGAGGTTTTATTGGAGGTAAGTAAGATGAAATTCTGGAGACCCACTTTTTACATTGTACCTGATTCAGATATTTTTTTTACTTTCAGACTGTATCTGAACAGAAAACTCTGGAATAAATAAGGAAAATACAGTAATGCATGGTTTAAAGTGACAGGTTTATTTACAATAGCAGTCAGTGGTCAAAAATAATTTGTTCTTGGAAGGCTGACCTAAATTACAAAATATTCAGTTGCAGTCATTCTGCTGAACAATTCTTTAGATTTAATACTTACTCTCATGAAATGAGAAGAGCTGAAGGGTGCATCCAAGTGGAAAATTCAACTAAATGCATATTTTCATGGGAGTTTGCATATTTTAAACTAATACCTGAACTTTAATATATGTGTAATTTCATAAGTTTTAAAGATAACATGGAAAAAAGTTAAAAAACAGCTGTGAAGTTCTAGTATAGAGCATGGGTATCCAACATTGATTGCAAATTTCCCACTTACTTAAATTTTTCATTAGAGCCAGACAATATTTTTCATTTTTATAATAGCATACGTAAAGGGAAGGTATGACCCATGTTATCATATTTGTCAATGACCTCATGTCAAAAAAGAAGGTAGAAAAATGTTATTTTTTTTTCCATACAGATTTTATGTATTACGACAAAGATTTCATTTTTTTCTTGCCATCTCACAGAGGTTCATGCACATTTTATAAGCTATAATGCATTTTCTATTAAAAATGCAGTCATTATGATGACACCATATAGCAGATGGCAGGCAGGAAAAGAAACAGTTTTGCAAAAGTATAAACAGAAATTATATTTCTGCAAACTGATAAACAAATACAGTCACAAAGTCTTGTATATTCACTGTTCTCATTTGTGAACACTTAAATGCAGAGCAAGCTCCATTACAGTCAGTGAGATAATACATCTGGATAGTTCTCAGCATCTGCAAAAGGTTAATCACCTGATAGAAATCAATTTGACAAAGAGGAAATGAGGATTACAAAGGTACACAATTCACTGCAAATAATTCCATCAGTCTCACTTTTGAGGAAGTGATATTTTATTAAAAATGAAACCGGGTTACTACTGTGATAAATAAATAATATCAAAGGACAAAAGGGCACATTTGAAGGAGGATATAAATCCACATATCATAGTGAACCAAATGGTTTGTCACAGAATAATAGGCAACAAAGCAAGTTCATGATACTGGTGGAAAATATGCTCTTGTCATAGGATAATCAGACTTTAATCAGACTCTACAATCCTTGATATGCTTTTTCCTTTTATTCGCCATCCCTGTAATTTGTGTCAGGAAATGTCACTACTGTCTTCCCATAACAGTAAATAGAAATCATACATTTGCATTGAAATCACTTTTCCTTAGTAAACATGAATATATGCATCTTCATTCTGTCAACAAAAACTGGAAATCTACAAAAAAAATATAACTCCTGAAAGTCATATAAGCACAAGTGATGTAGTATTTTATTGTATTCATTTTTCAAAACCATTTTCTGGGGTTTTCCACACTTTTTTTGCACTTAATTTAATTGCAAACCGAAGCTTTATGTGTATATATGCACATATATTTATATGTTTTTCTATATATACACGCATAATGACTATATATGTGTGTGTGTATATGTGTGTACATATATGTACATATGTATATGTCTGTTTATACATGTCCTGGGTTCAGCAATAGCAGTCAATTTTTCTCCTTCTTAGTAGCTGGTGCAGCACTGTGTTTGACTCAACTTGGGAACAAAACTGATAACAGGAACATTTTTAGTTACTGCTCAAATGTTTTGTTCTGACCAAGGACTTTGTGAGTCTCATGCTCTGCCAGGGAAGAAGGGAGGCCAGAGCAGGGACANTGACTCAACTTGGGAACAAAACTGATAACAGGAACATTTTTAGTTACTGCTCAAATGTTTTGTTCTGACCAAGGACTTTGTGAGTCTCATGCTCTGCCAGGGAAGAAGGGAGGCCAGGAGGAAGCAGGGACAGGACACCTGACCCAAACTAGCCAAAGAGGTATTCCATACCATAGCACGTCATGCCCAGGATGTAACTGGGATTTACCCAGAAGGGCGAGTTCTCTCTGGGGTGTTGGAGGAGGTATTCGGTCGGTGCTCAGTTGGGGTGGGGTGTCGTGAGTTATCTATCGGTGGTTGGTGAGATGCTGTATTCTCTTCCCTTGTTATTTCCTTTATCATTAGTATTATTATTGGTAGCAGCAGTGATTTGTGTTATACCTTAGTTACTAAACTGTTCTTATCTCAACCTGTGGGAATTGCATTCTTTTGATTCTCCTCCCCGCCCCTCTGGAAGCAGGGGAGGGCAACAAAAGGGGGTTGAGTGAGTGAACTGGGTTTAAACCACAACAATACATATATAAATAAAGTTTTCTTTTATATGAGAGATATTTTGAAGTCATAATGATGGGCCAGCATCTGAAGATATGCAGATCTCCTAGATCAATGGCTTGCTGATGCTTATTGTCATCATATTTTGCTCACAGTAAATCTTTCAATATATAAAATTTTCTCCATTTATTTTCACTGAAATTGGGAAATTTTTGTGATATTGACTCCTGTGAAAATGAAGGGTTGTTCTTTTCTCTGCAGTCATAGTTTATTACAACATTTTTAGTCTGCTCGAACTACTATATTGTTTACTGAAAATGTAAAGAATAAATATGGGGTGGGAGAATTTTCGTTAAAATTGCCTTAAAATATCAGAAGAAAGAAAAATGAACACAGGTCTCCAATTTAAATTCAGATCTTGTATCTCCGGTTTAGCTTCTCCTTCAAAGTTAAAAAAGTCTTATAATCATAGTTGTTTGTTAGTCTGCACTGCTGGACTTCCAGATGAAGAGTTTTCCCCCACAGAACAGCAAATACCCAGGGAATTCAGAAATCTCTGTACAAAAACAATCAGAAATATGCCTGTTCTTCATTCTGAATTAAAATTAAGCCAAGTTTAGGAAAAATATTGAAGCTCTTTATGAAAAAAGAAACTTCCACTTTCTTTCCTTCACCTCTCTGTCTCTCACCCACCCCTAAAGAACAAAACTAATTATTGTTGCAGGGTGATAAATTAGAAAGTTAAAACCATTAATGGTTTCTAATTTTACACAGAAATAAATGGTATTACCCAGGGGACCATATAGGATTCTAGGTGGATAGACATCAGCAGTCATCTTGCACAACTAGAAGGAGTGTGATTGTGCCAAATGCAAAGTATTAGTTTATTTTAGCTATTAAATAATCTTTTGAAAGAGTGTCATGGTTTAAACCCCACCATGCAGCTCGTTCACTCACTCAAAACCCCCCTTTCTTGCCCTCCCCTTCTTCCAGAGGGATGAGGAGGAGAATCAAAAGAATGCAACTCCCACAGGTTGAGATAAGAACAGTTTAGTAACTAAGGTATAACACAAATCACTGCTGCTACCAATAATAATAATAATGATAAAGGATATAACAAGGGAAGAGAATACAGCATCTCACCAACCACCGATAGATAACTCACGACACCCCACCCCAACTGAGCACCGACCGAATACCTCCTCCAACACCCCAGAGAGAACTCGCCCTTCTGGGTAAATCCCAGTTACATCCTGGGCATGACGTGCTATGGTATGGAATACCTCTTTGGCTAGTTTGGGTCAGGTGTCCTGTCCCTGCTTCCTCCCGGCCTTCCGTCCTCCCTGGCAGAGCATGAGACTCATAAAGTCCTTGCTCAGAATAAACATTCTGAACAGTAACTAAAAACGTTCCTGTCATCAGGTTTGTTCCCAAGCTGAAACTCAAAAAACATAGTGCTGCACCAGTTACTATGAAGAAGAAAAAGATGACTGCCACTGGTAAACCCAGGACAAAGAGTAATCATTGCACAATAATAATAAAGTGGGAAGTAAATCACAGAGATAAAGTTTTTCCACAGCTGCCAAGCAGTGTAGGAGTAGATATCATTAACTTTCAAGAAGCTACCATTCTATACCTGAAAAGCTGCTAAAATTTTGACCCAGATATTTACTAAAATAACTGCAACTAAAGAAGTTTGAGAGCTGAACTATTTTTCATCATATAAACATCTTTGCTACTGTATGCTTTAGAAGGAAGAATCTGGAATCCAAAGTCTTTTAAAATTTGAAAGAATCTTCTGAAGACACTCCATATCAAAATCTGCTCTTGTTTCTTGCATTGCATGCAGTCACCTCTTTGTTGCTTTTGGCACATCTGTACTTTGATCTAAGATTGCACTTCAATGGAATAAGCAACTTAAAGAGACAAACACCATCCAGGCTTAACACAGTGAGCTCAGATGTTGCTGCTATTGCATAAAGGTCAATCCAGGCGCCTAAATTCAGTAGTATTCTAGGATAATATTCAGGTGGATAAGTTGATCTAAGACCAGTGCAGTCTACTCTCACCTGCAAAGCTTGCAGCTGAAAACAAGTTTGGCTGTAGCCACAAAACCTGCACTCATGCCCATTTTTCAGAGTCATAGAATCATAGAATAGTCAGGGTTGGAAAGAACCTTAAGATCATCTAGATCAAACCACCCCTGCCATAGGCAGGGACACCTCACAGTAAACCATGCCACACAAGGCTCTGTCCAACCTGGCCTTGAACACCACCAAGGATGGAGCATTCACTACCAGTGCCTCACCACCCTAACAGGAAAGAATTTCTTCCTTACATCCAACCTAAACTTCCCTTGTTTAACTTTAAACCCATTACCCCTTATCCTATCACTACAGTTCCTAATGAAGAGTCCATCCCCAGCATCCTTATAGGCCCCCTTCAGATACTGGAAGGTTGCTATGAGGTCTTCATGCAGCCTTCTCTCCTCCAGGCTGAACAACCCCAACTTGCTCAGCCTATCATCTTCATATCGGAGGTGCTCCAGTCCCCTGAAAGTCCTTACATATCTTAAAGATGGAAGCAATCTTATACACAATCCCCAGAAGTTACAGTTATTTTGTGCAAAAATCTCACAGGAATAACTCATTAGGAGCCACTGGAAGTAGCTCTTTTGGAAAAAGCCACTCAATCAGTTTTATAAACTGATAATAGGGTGCTTAGTAGCTTGCATTTACAAACAGAAGGGTAAAATGACTGAGCTTAATCACTAATAGGAAGATCAATTTTCTGGTGCTAGATTTGTCTTGTAAATAATCATGGAAAGGCAATTTATATTTAGCAAGCTCAAAAAAAAAAATAAAAAATCCTTGTATTCAAGTTATTAAAATCCCTTAGGACATATTTTCTGTAAAGCACAAATACTTCTTTAGGTTTTGTGGTTTTCTTTTTACCCATAAATAATTTAGCATAGCACTGCTGATCACAGTGTTTAAAAGAGAGAGTTCACTTTCAGAATGTGAGTTGCTAAATTATAGTTCCAAGTACTGGCACTGGAAACATGAATCAGCTTGGTATCCATCCACCCACAGAGTAAAAATGTGCAGAGATACCTGCATCCAGTCAAAACATTATAAATTTCAAGTTAGGTGCATCCAGTAAACATCCTAAGTTGCATCCAGTAAATATCCAGAAGCATCTCTACACTCACATGAGTAGAAATCCAAGATATTATATCTATATAACAATGAAAATTGAGAACTAGATACTGTGAATTTACTTAGAAAAAAAGAAATCATAATTTAGCTCTTGCACAGAACAAATTCTCAGCATGCACTTCCAGTCTTGCCTTTTCTCTTGAAATCTCTGCAGATGGAGGACATCTTTTACTTACATTACCCATGCTCCAGAAGTAGTCCTCCTACTGAGTTACTTCGTCTCTTCGTACTTCATCCCTTAAACTTCTTTTTTTTATTTTACTTTGCAACTGAATCCTGCCTTCACTCAGCACAGCACACCTCCATTCTGTGCTTGCTTTGGGCTAAAGAACACTTGCATCTCAGAGCCTTAGAGTTTCAGTGTGTTTGTTCTTTTACGTTCCTGTATCACCATGCAGTATGTCATTTTCCCCTAGCTATCTGTATGAGTAACTATCTCTATTTCTATAAAACATTTGCCCTTTATTCTTCCTTTCTTATTGTAAAACATTTTATCACAGATTGCATAAAGGTCTTTACAAAATGGGAAGAAAAAGAGTCAGACTCTATTCGCTTTTTCAAAAAGAAATTCAATCATATGTTCTCACTTGCTTTCTTTGAAAGTTTTGATGGGAGGTTATACATGCCATATGCACAGACTCCTATAATTTTAATATTGAGAAGGGTCATAGCTAGCTTTTCATGAGCCCTGCACCCTGCAGTGCATCAGGTCCATTCACAGTGGTATTCCCAGCACTAATAAACTGCAGAGATTTAGCTGGTCACATGATTCCTCTAAAGTGATTTTTATCCACAGTCATGGCAAACACTAAGCCTTTCTTGTTCACCTAGCCTGACAATGGTAGGTTCAGCTGCATCCAGAACCATAAGTGCCAGATATAAGTTAAATGTAACCAGAAACCTCTGAGAAGTTCCTGCCTCTCTTATTATCTCTAATATCGTGCTTTGTATTATCATCTGTTTCCCCTCTGACCATCCCTGCACACTGCTTAGACAGAGAAGAGGACCACTTTTCCAAGAGTACTCAATACAAAAAAGCTTTGATAGGTTTATATAAGGAACAGAGAGGTCTGGATCCTCAAATTTGACAGTATGGGCTGACTTGAACTTTCTCCATATGAATTATTGCAACTGATGTATTAAATCAATACAATGCATATTACTTTGCCATCTAGCAAACTATAGTTAGGCTGAAATGATCTGATGTAGAGTGAATTCAGGTGGGAGTCAGACAAAATATTCCATACCAGAAGGCAGCAATGTCACTTGTTAATTGATGGGTTGTTAGCATGACTTTAAACAACTTGGCAGCTGACTGGCAAGCCTTATTCAGTGAGTGAGCACATATGATGTATTGATGTTTAAAAGGATATAATCCACTTACAATCCATATAATCGCACTTTTTCCTGACAGTTTTTTCTACCTATTCTTGTGACAATCAAGAGCTAGGAGTAGTGGCAGTGGAAAAGATTAAAAGGAAAATATTTTCTGTAGTCTCTATATTTTTTACTCTTGACAACATTCTGAAAACAGTGAATTTCACCATTTGCCCTCTACTTGAATTACTTGTCAGCCTAGGAAAAACACTGAAATACTCATTTAAAGCATCACTAATTGTTTTTCTAGTTCTTCCATGCTGCAATGGGGTAAAAATAAGACAGTGTTACACTTCAAGTCCACTACTGTCTTTTCATTCACTGCTCCATGTCTATTGATGGTTCCGGTACAAGCCCATTGGAGTACTTCACAGCCTTTAATTTGTTTATACTTATAACTGCTGTACACAGAAGAATGTTTTATTCATTTTATAAATAACGAAATGTGGCAGAAAGAAAAAGAAATGTTACCTTCTCAGAAAAACAGAGAAACTTGAATCAAACCTCCTTGGTCCAAAGATTCATACGAACCTGGAGTGTGTACCTTCACTGACATTATAGAAGGCTGTATGGTTTGCAATTTCACTCTTTATTTGTTTCAGATCAGTCATGTGGTCTGGAGCACATCAATTCATTGATGCCAAATGAACTACTCTCTTCATCAGATCACTATCTTTTTTTTGCTGCGACAAGTTCATGCTCTACATGGACAGTTGCTAGATGCAATCTGAGATGATGACCTGTGTCCAGTGGCAGTACTGGGAATAGTATCACCCTTTTCAGAGAAACGTAGAGCTGAAATGAATCAGTGTGTAATGTCAGCTGCCACTCATGTGTCTGCTTCTGCTATGTAGTTCTGTGGATGAGTAGATCCATCATCTCTGAGTTTCTCCCTATCATCATTTGAGTTCAAATCAGAAGAGACATATCTTACTCTTCCATACTGTGTTTTAATTTACATTATGGGGAGGTCTGAGCTGAACTGAATTCCCTTAGGAACTGTCTGAAAGATGTGCTCAAGGAGTCATCTTCATTACTCTGCAGCACCTCACAGGACTAGAGATAATGTAAAGCACGATCCCCTGGAATATACTTCAGATGGACACTGGTAATCAGTATCAAATGTCTCTGAGGGCATATTAACTTCTATGACACTACATCACTTTATTAGGTAGAACCTGATTTCAGGCATGTACTTTGTTTTTGTAATGTTCACAAATTGAATGAACACTTATTTGTACATAGGGTTGTTGTCAAGTTACTGTCACTTTTATGCAGATATTCGCTATGCCAGCTGAATTAAAATGGATCCCCGGTGAGAACTCTTTTAAACAAACTTGATTATAAATGCATTTGGGACAGAACCGTGAGAATTATGTTTTTTCTAATTTGAGCAATATTGATGGAGAATGCCAATGAATTATATCCTTTGCCTTTCCACTACTATAGGATGATGAAATATATTATAAAGAGGAAAAACCTGAATACGCTTCCATTAGAATGGTGGGAATTTTTTGGTACCAACTGTGATGGGAGAATGAATAGCTTCCAAAAGTCCTAGCATACAGCACACTTGATGAAAGTTTCATGTTCAGGGTCTCTCAAAATTTCTCTTGAGCCATTAAGCACATTACCAACCTCCTTAGCAAGAATTAAATGGTTGTGAGGAACATAAAACCTTAGAATGAATATGAGATTATTAATTTCATTAATTTACAGTTTTACAATGAAATTTCTCACCCAAATGAAAGTTTCACTCTTTAAGGAGAAATGTTTAGAGATGTGTGCACAAATTCAATAAAAAATATTCAAGGTGATGAAAGACCAGGAATATGATGAGGTTATTGTAATTATTGCAGTGCTTGCAGGTACAAACCATCTGGCAGAACTGTTAATTTTATTGCAGCATATTTTCTGTTCGCTAACTTTGTCAAAAGCTTTGAAAGTCAGTATCCATTTACATCCTGAGCCACTGTTTGCAAAGGCTACTCTCTAAAGTGTTCATATAGAGAGTAGAATAAATCTGGATACTTACACATGAAAGCTAATTCTGATTTTAACTGGGATTAAAAATACAACATCTAGTCAACTATCCATTAATAGTGACTAAGCTGTAGCTCTTGCAGATATCTTTAAACATTCTTATGGGACAGTACAATTTTATCTTGGAATTATGAACAGTCTTTTTTTTAATATGGAAAACTACTTTTAAAATTTAAATATTTAATTGAATATCTGATGATACAGACCCTATATGGTTGCTTTTTGTCAGCTGATGAAAATTTTTATGAGGAGCAAAGTTTTGTGATAAATTTCTGATTCAAAATAGTTTAATAATTCACAGAATCACAGAATCACTAGGTTGGAAGGGACCTCTAAGATCATCAAGTCCAACCCATGCCCTGCACCTCCACTAAACCATGTCATCAAGTTGTATATCCAGTCTCTTTTTAAACACATCCAGGGATGGTGACTCCACCACCTCTCTGGGCAGACTGTTCCAATATTTTATTATTCTTTCTGTGTAAAACTTCTTCCTAATATCCAACCTGTACCTTCCTTGGCACAGTTTGAGACTGTGTCCTCTCGTTCTGTCCGTTGCTGCTGGGTGAAAGAGACCAACCCCCACCTGTCTACAACCTCCTGTCAAGAAGTTGTAGAGAGTGATAAGGTCACCTCTGAGTCTCCTTTTCTTCAGGCTAAACAACTCCAGTTCTCTCATAGGACTTGTGCTCCAAGCCCCTCACCAGCCTCGTTGCCCTCCTCTGGACGCACTCAATCGTTTCCACAATTCTGATGAAGCATCATGATTCAGGACTTTATATTTGCTATATAGCTTGCATTGGGTAAGTACAGAAACAAATCCAGTGACAGGTTTTTGCACTGTTTCTATGGGTGTTATACCCAGTTCACCAAAACCAAAATGGGTTAGATGTGTAATTATTTTCTTTTACTTATTTTTTTGAAATTCTTGCACTTACCTGTATTTCTACTTTCAGACATTCACAGAGAAAAATACCTTCATCTTTCATACAATCTGAGTATTCCACCTTGAGATAAGTTTCAAATATATTAAAAAATGTTTACTAAAAAGAGTAGTTAAATACAGATATTTACAATTTTTAATGTGAATATTTTAAAAATAGATGAGAAGGAATACTGCTGAATGCTGAGAAAGAAAAAAAAAATAAATCTTTGTTTTGTCAGTGTACAAGTAATTCTAAGTTTAAGACTTCTATTCAGCCAGTATGAAAGGCTCATATATAATGATATATGCTAAGAACTAAGAGTGAAAATAAATAAAGCAATGATTTAAAACATAAAAGTCATACTCTGCAAAACACATTTTATATGAAAATTCCTCAGTTAAGCAAAATTTGGAAGTTAATTACAAGACAGATCTTTCTGTTAACACCAGAATAAGGGTTAGGAAGAAATCCATTTGAACATATTTTACACCTTTGCTGTGATAGGTTTGTTGCTCATGCTTATTGACAAAGCATCTGAGATTCAGCATGAAAATTTCCTGACTCAGAGTATATAGGAATGAAAAATATATAAAAATGAGATATATAAAAAGTGGCAGAAGGGTTTGATATACAAGGAATGGGCAGAAAATGCCATTTCACATGAAGAGTGTATTTTTAATTGGTGAAGTAAACAAAATAGAAAGCAAAAGGAAAGAAACTAAGAATGAACACAAGGGTAAGGGAAAGAACAATATGTATGAAACAAATTAAAGAAATAGAAAGATAAAAGATCAAAATATGACAAAGTGCATTAGAATTCTAATATATTTTTTTTAACTGGACAAAAGCCATGTATTTGTTGCCTTTGGATGTATTCATCTGAGCTGTAATATCTTTTGCAGATTTTCTCAGGTCATCTACCCTTTTGTCTACACATGCCATCATAGGTCAGAGCTGTTAAGAGCAGAGTCTAACACTAGTTTTCTTTGTATGTTCTACTTTACAACATTTTGTATGGTTGTATAGTGTGTATTAGCAATAGCAATTGATTCGAAAATTTCCTGCTGAAAAATCGATGAGAAGTGTAAATAACACAGATAATTAAACAGAGTAAAAAATTAAAACATTAAAAATGCTTTTACAGTGTTTTGGCCATATTCACAGCAAAACTGTGAGGTTTTCAACATATAGTCTGTTGAGCAGAGTATTATTACAGGGAAGGCTATTTTGTAAAAGGTAGTTTGAACCATTTTTTCTTTACATGATTTATGGGATTGCCAGTCAATTATACTGTGTGGACAGTATACTCCACTGATGCAGAGGATATTCATACAGTGCAAGTGGTTAACTCCAGCTGAAAGACAGCAAGATCTCATGCTGGGAGGTGTGGGAAAGCACAACTGTGTGTGAAAGTGGAATGGTGGTTACCCAAAAAGGCAACTCAATAAGATAGAACTAAGGTGAGAGCATTTAATATTTTTTTATGCTTTGGATTTAAGAGCAACTTTAGCCCTGTATTCAAGAAGGAAGGTTGATTCTTTTATTCATTCCCTGGAAGTCAAACACAGAACTGATCCCAAGGGAAAGCTGTTGATAGGACAGTTTGAGCTCCCTGTGGAGCCACCAAGGTTATATATATGTTTTCATCCTAGAAACAGAAAAAACATGTGAACGATTACAGGCAGACCTGGTCAACCTAATCAACTTTGGCTTAATGTTGATAAGTCAGTGGTGGTTATCTCAAAAATAGGCAGTGTTGATGGGTTAAGTGACACTAAATGAGTGAGAACATGACCAGTTTTTCACCAAGGAAAATTTTCTTAAAAATCACTTGGAAATCACTACCTGTCAAGACAGTTGGCTATCCAGGCCAGATGCAGTTCAATTGTCCTTAGATTATGAGTGCTGTGATTATCTAGTCCAAACTAATGCAAAATTAAGCTATTACACAAAAGCCATGTATTCAGAAATGTATTCAGAAATGTCCAAAGAATATCTTGTACATGACTTGAACGAGTTCTGAACTTATACACACTAATTGGTTTGGTTTGGGAAACTTCAATATGTCAAAATAAACAGCAGAAATACAGTTTTCTGCTGGAAGTCCATAATTTTTCACTCATCAAACACTTGAATAGCTTCACAGCCTAAGAAATGAAATCAGTATTTTGGGGAAAACAAAATAAACAACCAAAAAAAGGCAACTCCCACCCCCCCCAAAAAAAAAAAAAACAACAACCCCTACCAACAAAAGAAACTTTGCTTTGGCTTAGAATAAGAAGGCCTGACATTTTAAGTGCTTGNGGGAAAAACAAAAAAAAAAACAAAAAAAAGGCAACCCCCCCCCCCCCAAAAAAAAAAAAAAACCACAAAACCAACAAAAACCCAAACCACAAAATAAAAACAAAACAAAACAAAACAAAAGCCAAAGCAACCAACCAATCAACCAACCAAGCAAGCAACCAAGCAAACAAACAAAACCAAATTATCTAGTGTAGAAAGATAATTAAAATAATTCACTTGAGTGTTGTAGCATCCTATGTCAGGAATAACCACAATAGAGATTAACCTGCAAAGAGAGCAACAGATAGTATGCATTCAGGAAGAGAACAGTGGACTTTTACCTTTCAGACTTACAGCATAGATTATACTGGAAAAAACACTTCTCTTCTCTTTAGAGATATGACAGATAAGCTACTGGGCAGCAGAGTCCAAACAAGAGGAAATGGACCACAGAGAGTTTTGTGACTGACAATTAAGATGAAGGAACTTATAAGAGGACACAGCAGTAATGGTGAAACAAACTGTAGGCACCAGAGTATCAATATACAGTTGATTATGGTTTTTTAGATAGTAAATATTCTTAGAAAAAATCTACCATTTTACCAAGTTTTTCTTAAAGCTTTCGTCAGAATTCCAGTTGTTTCTTTAAACTTTTGTCAGGATATTTGGAAGGTTTTACTAACAAGGAAATAAAAACTGATCATCAGCTCTTTGACAAAGGTACTTCTGGGAATTGTGAAACAGAGCTTTAATTCTCTGCTGGAAATGAAGGAAAGCTGCATACATGTTCCATCCCTGGCAGTGTTCAAGGCCAGGTTGGATGGAGTCTTGGGTGACATGGTTTAGTGTGTGGTGTCCCTTACAATGGCAGGGGGGGTTGGAACTAGATGATCTTAAGGTCTTTTCCAACTCTATATGATTCTACAATTCTACATACATACTGTATATGAGAAGCTACATTTGTTGAATAGAACTTCTCCCAGTAGCTGAGCCAACAGATTGTAAACTATACATTGGAGAACAAATAATTTCCTGACACATCTAATACGAAAGAAAAAAAGCAGAATTAATGAAAAATGTTAACACTGGTTTCTAGTCTGTCATGGTTTAAGCCTAGCCAGTGACTCAGAAACATGCAGCCCCTCACTCACTTCACCTCCTTCTTCTGCTCCCTGCTCCCAGGATGATAGGGAGGATAACAGAAAGAACGTGACTCCCATAGGCTGAGATAAGAGCAGTCCAGTAACTAAGGTATAACACAAACCACTACTACCACCACCAATAATAATAATGATAAGGGAAATAATAAGGGGAGAGAAAACAATTGCTCACAGCCAACTTACCAATATCCAGCCTTACCCGAGCAATGATCTCACCCTTCTGGATAACTGCCCCTGTTTATATACTGGGCATGATATGTTGTGTGTGGTATGGAATACCCCTTTGGTTAGTTTGGGTCAGGTGTCCTGTCTCTGCTTCCTCACAGCTTCCCATCCTCCCTGGCAGAACATGAAACTGAGGAAAGTCCTTGATCAGAGTAAACGTTACTGAGCAACAACTGAAACCATCAGTTAGTCAAAACCACAGCACTGCACCAGCTACAAAGGAGAAAAATGACTGCTACTGCTGAACCCAGGGCACATGCATTCTATATATGTGCATCCTAGCTATATAAAAAATGGTTGAAAAGTTGGACGTAGTTCCTTTTTGTCCTTATTTGTAACAAAGGGACTAAATTTTCACTTCTGAAAACTTCTGCAGAATTTCAATTTAGGCAGAAAAAAAGTAATGTTGTTAGTCCTGTAGCCTGTGTATGAAACCCCAGAAGTCAAAAAGGAAGGTAGATTACTTGTCATGCATTGTACTTACACATTTGATATCACATTGCTTTTTGGGAAAACTGAAGCTGGATGATGTTGTTGAAAATATCTTAAAATTGATAAAAAGTCTCTGTAGAAATTGTCATAAACAAAAAATAAAATTAGCAGACTAATTGGTTTAACTTGAGGGTAGGTATAAGACAAGGTTGCCAATTCCAGTGACCCTCTTTAACTGTTAGGAAGAGGTAATTTTAAGCACAGAAAGCAACTCAAAATAAGAATTATTATTCTATCATTATTAGATGGAAAGAAAACTGTCATTTCTTGATAGGTGATGTTGCCCTGAGTGGACATTGCACAGGAATTTCAGAAAAAGAACAGCAGAAACATGTAATCAAGTCTAAAAGTATGTGAAAGTACAAAAGAAATTAAAAAGTTGCAGCTCAGTGCAAAGATGCAATGAAGTATGCTGAGCTCTTTGAATTCACTACTGAATGACACAATCACCAGGGATGCTAATCATTATGAGAGTTGCAACTCTGAAGTGCTGCTCTTGGGAAAATCTGCAACATTTAGAGACAGGAGTATCCTACTATAACATCTTATGAAGAAGAAAGGAAACCCTTTCTCTCTGGCATATTTTTACAGGTACAGGGAAGTGAACAAGTATGAGACCAAGTGTCAAGCAGTTTTCTGCTATGGTGTATCATCTCTCTCCAACACAGTAAAATCAATACCATACTTCTACAGTTCAGCAATCACACAAGGCTGTTGTGGAATTGAGTGACACCTGATACTCAGGTACTAAAAAACCCACTGCATATAGTCAAAGTTAACTAAACACCATCAACTATGTAAACTTTTATTTAAATTAGTAAATTAGTGAAATCTAAATTGGAAAAAAAATTATGGCTAGACAGATAATTTATTCAGACTGATTTTGTCCATGTAGGAATACTATTTATGCTGTACTTATTTCTAGATACTCTTTGATTTGTAAAGTTTAATATTTCTGCCATTTATTGATATAATTATTCTGGTCTTTGGAGAATTAGTAAGCACTGATCAATAGTTTGGAGGTTAATCAGTACTTTACTTCTTGACTCCAGTTAAATTTAGCTCAATTAAATGGAATTGATGCTAATTTCTGTCCTGATTAATCAGTGGTTGTTAGCATATTATCATTCACTATCAGTAGGCTAAATCAGTTTCCCAAGAGACACCTCAGTAAAGCAGCTATAATGACATATCATGCCCCAATTAAATAGTCTTTATTGAGATAACACAAAACTTTTCATGCTTATACAAATTACAGAATATAGCCAAGTCATATATGAGTACACATCAGTAAAAAGATAGAAAAAGTGCATAAATTGAAGTCAGAACAAATTCACATTGCTCCCATGAACAAAAACGACCTTGCATGTTCACCTTAAGAAAAAATGAGAAACTAACATTTCTGAAGAGACTTACTTAAGCATTTAAAAATACAATTTTTTGGTAAGTTTTTCACATACAGACTATGTATTTCATTTTCTCTTTTCACCCTTATTCGTTTTGTCTGTTAAGGAGCTGGGGGGTAGACATAAACGTTAGGATCAAATCTGTGTGTGAAGAGTCATTTGTGCTATGTTTTTAACTAAATGGGGTAACAATCCCATATTTAGAATCATAGAATCATAGAATAGATAGAGTTGGAAAGGACCTTAATATCATATAGTTCCGATCCCCCTACCATGGGCAGGGACACCTCACACTAAACCATGAGGACACCAGAATGCACATAATACTCCAAGTGAGGTCTCACGAGAGCAGAGTAGAGGGCCAGGATCAATTCCTTTGACCTACTGGTCATGATCCTTTAGATGCAGCCCAGGATACCGTTGGCTTTCTGGGATGCAAGCTCACACTGAAGCCGGCTCATGTTCATGTTCTCATCGACCAACACCCCGAAGTCTTTCCCCACAGGGCTGTTCTGAATCTCCTCTTTGCCCAACCTGTAGCTGTGCCTGGGATTGCTCCCACCCAGGTGTAGGACCTTGCACTTGGCATGGTTAAACTTCATGAGGTTGGCATCTGCCCACCTCACAAGGTCCCTCTGGATGGCATTCCTTCCCTCCAGCGTATTCACCAAACCACACAGCTTTGTGTCATCACCAAACTTGCTGAGGGTGCACTCAATCCCACTGTCCATGTCACCGACAAAGATGTTGAACAAGATCGGTCCCAACACCGACCCTTGAGGCCAACACTTGTCACTGGTTTCCAGCCAGACACTGAGCCATTGACCACAACTCTTTGCGTGCCGCCATCCAGCCAGTTCTTTATCCACCGAGTGGTCCACCTATCAAATTGATGTCTCTCCAATTTAGAGACAAGGATGTCGTGTGGGACAGTGTCGAACGCTTTGCACAAGTCCAGGTAGATGACGTCAACTGCTCTACCCCTGTCCATCAGTTCCGTAGCCCCATCGTAGAAGGCCACCAAATTGGTCACGCAGATTTCCCCCTAGTGAAGCCATGCTGGCTGCCACCAAGCACCTCATTGTTTTTCACGTGCCTTAGCGTGCCTTCCAGGAGAATCTGCTCCAAGATTTTGCCAGGCACAGAGGTGAGACTGACTGGTCTGTAATTCCCTGGGTCATCCATTTCCCCCTTCTTGAAAATGGGGGTTATATTACCCCTTTTCCAGTCTTCAGGAACTTCCCCTGACTGCCATCATTTTTGAAATATGGTGGCCCGTGGCTTAGCAACTTCACCCGCCAGCTCCTTCAGGACCTGCAGATGGATTTCCTCAGGTCCCATGGACTTGTGCACGTTCAGGTTCTTAAGATGGTCTTGATCCAGATCCTGTCCTATAGTGGGCCCGAGGTCTTCATTCTTACAGTCCCTGTGTCTGACTTCCAAGTCTTGGGTGGTATGGTCAGAGCCTTTCCCAGTGAAGACTGAGGCAAAGAAGTCATTCAGAACCTCAGCCTTCTCCAAATCCTGTGTAGCCAGTTCCCCTGATAGCTTCCGGAGGGGGCTTCCATTGTCCTTAGTCTGTCTTTTATTCACTACTTACCTATGGAACCACTTTCTGTTATCCTTACCATCCCTAGCCAAGTTTAATTTTAACTGGGCCTTAGTTTTCCTCACCTGGTCCCTAGATTCCTTGATCACCTCTCCTTGCTTCCACCTTTTATAAGCCTCTTTTTTCCTTGAAATTTTTCTCAGCAGCTCCTTATCCATCCAACGAGGTCTCCTGCCCTTCCTGCTGAACTTCCTTCTAGTTGGGATGCAACAGTCCTGAGCTTGTAGTAGGTGACCCTTGAATATCAACCAACAGTCTTGGGCCCCGCTGCCCTCTAGGGCTATTTCACATGGAACCTTGCTAACTAGGTTCCTGAAGAGACCAAATTTTGCTCTGTTGAAGTCCAGGGCAGTGAGCCTGCTGCACGCTTTTCTCACTGTCCTGTGAATCTCGAACTTGACTATCTCATGATTGCTACAACCAAGGCTGCCTTGGAGCATTGCATTTCCAACCAGCTCTTTTCTGTTGGTGAGCACGAGGTCAAGCATTGCACCTCTCCTTGCCTTTTTACTTCTTAATACCAGGACCACAGTTATCCTTTCATTTTAAAAAATGAATAAAAAAGCATACAGAAGTACAGCAAAAAGAAAGTAATGTTACAATCATATTTGCTGAATTATTTATTTCACTTTTTTGCTTTACTCCTCACACCCACCTTTACTGAAGGAAATTTTCCAGGCATCTGTGGTAGGTAACAGTGATAAAGAAACAGCACTTTAGATTTTCAAACTGGATGTAAACATTAAATAATTAATCCTCATATGACTCTCTTTTCTCTCTTAAGTTAGAAAAGTACTATTATCCAATGTGTTTGCATTTGTCAGATCATCTGGTAAAAATAGCTCTGCTTATCCACATGTAGATAAAGTAAGATTCATTTTGCATTTTGACACAAAACTTATACCTAAAAAGATAAAAATATTATTATTTCTCCTATGATATCTCTTTGAGATCTCAAAAAATTATTCTGTCTTAAGAGACTGTTCTTCAGTTCCCTTGGATCAAAACTTTTTATCTTCTAATATTTATTAAATGTTTGTTACATCAGGATACTGTACTGATGGGGGGTAATAAGACCTATTTTACATTTTTCACACATAATATTATATTTTGCAATGACCATTATTCAAGGTTCAGGTTTGACGTAACCTGACAGGTACTAAATTTCAACAGAAGTTATCTGTGTTTATTAGTTATGAAAAAGAAAGGGAAAGAAAATAGATGTGTGGCCTTCACCACCCTTCCCCCCAATTTTTCTACCTCAGAGTTAAATCAATGATGTAAATAAAGCTATTGGTTTTGATCTGCCTGGGTGTTGTAGGTAAAATCTTTATTTTTCAGGCTTTGCAGTCACAAAGGCGAGCCAAAAAGAAGACCAGTTAATACTCTGTTAGAATTTCACTAAGAATGTTAAGTATATTTTTTGAAAGCTGTAAATGTTTAAATCACACCAAAATTCACTTTGCACCAAACCTTTGGAGTGGGACAGAATATGAAATGCAAGATACATTTCCAAGAAAAATCAATGTTTAGATTTATTTAGAATTAATTTTATTTTTTCTCCATTTTAATTTTTCCCCATGTTTCATACACATTTTTTGTATATTTTTAAGGTTCATTCAGTGCTTTTGATATTCAGTATATTTTAATTTCAGATTATGTAAACTATCCTGCTGACTTAACCAGAGTAAAGAGAGAGACACATTATGAATTCCTTTAAATGCAGAGAGATTCGCTGCCAAGAGTCACCCCTGCTCTTTTCAGAAA
This sequence comes from Agapornis roseicollis, assembly GCA_002631895.1. NCBI lineage: Eukaryota > Metazoa > Chordata > Aves > Psittaciformes > Psittacidae > Agapornis > Agapornis roseicollis. The sequence goes on along the minus strand of NDXB01007475.1, from coordinate 321,805 downwards.
TATAAAGGTAGCTCAAGAATCAACACAGAGACCTGTTTCAAACTCCATTTCTTCAGTGTCTCTGTTAAAAATATGCAAAAATATTTGGAATCCAGCTAATGAAGGAGATGAGAGTCTACCGTCCTTCAAATTTCATCTCTTCCATCACAAATAATTCCATAAGACAACAAAGAAGACAAAAACGCACCTGTGTCTCCCTTTCTCCTTGTGAAATTCTACTGTAAATTAAATTTGCAATGAAACATTAATTCCTCCCCCAACGCCATCTTACAGAAGCATACTATACAGAAGCATAACTTCTGTATAGAAGAGAAATATACCAGGCTAAAATTGGGTTTAGTCAAGTATACTGGACTCAGTACAACAGGCTCTCGTTTGGAGCCAAGAAGAGATGATGATTGCTTTTGGCTTGATGGTCAACACTTTTAATAGAACAATGAAAAAATGCAGACCTATAGCTACTCTATCATATTTGGTTCAGCTAAACTGACTGGGTTTAGTGTTGCCATGGATCCCTATAGCTTTTTTGGAATTTGCCTTGAGTATGACTAAAACCACCATGCTGTTGGCCTGGCCTCTCTAGATATAATGATAGGGAAAGAAAAGATATAGGAAGAGCTCCAATTATATATACATACAGATATTGACTGTTTAATTTAGGGAATGAATTAATGCTGAAAAATGAGCAATACAGGCTTGTTGGAAAGGAGGAATAAATGCAGTCACTCTCAAAAGATTTTCATAATTCACATAAACTTTTAAGTGTTAGAACTTTTAGATACTTAATTGAGCCATAAACAATCTCTGAACCTTTGTAGGTGACAGAACACAAAGTGCAGTCAGGCTTCTTCTTTGTTGTTTGTCATTTAATTAATTATTATGAACCTGTTGGAGCTTGATAGATTTATAAGAAAAATATGTGGTTTTAATGTAATACATACTCCCCTGTGGGATTTTTCTAGTGAACAGGTCTTTTTCTTGGCAAGATTTAATTTCCTGAGCAACTGGAATTGTTTCCTGGCCTCTGAAATTCTTTTCACTCCTACTGTAAACTTGCTTGTTTAGAGATAGGCTTAACTTTTCTGAAAACTGGAAATACTTGTGGCTGATGCAAGCATGTCAAGTAAGACTTTATAAAGAATAGATTCAAAAAAACAGATATGAGCTGGCTAGTATAAAGCTGTGTAATTTTAAGTTATGTTGTATACTTCTGCTTTTGATGCATCATATTATTGTATTAGAATCAATATAAATATGTTATTATAGTTCGCAATGAGAATAATTACGTATTAGGGAGCATACATATTTGTGTGTGTATGTGTCCAAACACTTGGCAGGTTATATAGAGGATGTAAATGCACATAATTAGCAAATGAACTGCGTCTGATTATGATGGTTCAAGTACATAATTCTTCATTTGAATCTAATGCAGTAACTCATTTATTTACAGAACAAAGGTGAGAAATACCGAAAAACTCTGGTGATGCTGAGCAAGCAGATATGACAGTCTTGTTCTGTCTTCTTTGATGGCATCTTTTCTTCCTTTGTTATCCTATAAGGGTTTTAAAATTGCTCAAGAGCTCCTCAGTATTACTCTTATATAGAGAAGAAATCTGTACTAGCAGGAGACTGATTAAGGCATTCTGAAGTCTAAGTTATGAATAGGAAGAACTGCTGAGAGAAATTCGAAGAGCTGATGGTGATGTTCTGATTTATGTAGGGCCTGCAGTAGGCTTTCAGGTCTGTAGTATCAGAGAGTACAAGAATAAGGCTGCTCAGAATCTATTCTTATCTTTCTATATTAGTCTTTTTTAATTCTTTTTTTAATTTTTTCCCCCCAGGGCATTATAAATCTTGTGGGTACAAATAACCAAAGTGTCATTGAACAAATATATAGGTAATTTTGTTTTTCAGAATATAGTATCATCTTCAAGGCCATGGTTAGCTCCAGAAGTAAGTAATTATGGGCCTGCTCACATGCATTAGGTGCATGAACATTTTGCACAGCAGAGGTCTAAATTTCTGGAAAAAGTGAGTCAACTGTTTTCTCAGCTACCATACTGGATTATATTGTGACTTTAACTGCATATTTAATTTCAAGAACATCTTAAATCTTTTAAGTATGTGCTTATGTTTTAGTTACTTTAAGTTAAGCTCTGTATGTGTATAACTATAATTTATTACAATATTTACAAGACTTCAGCAAAATTCCATTGAATTAAGCAAGCATGTCCAAGAAATAAGCCTCTAAATGCAAAATTTCAGTTAAAAAATAATAAATAAAAAAGTAGATGATTCAATCTATTGCTCTTTAGTTTATGCAGGCACATTGTTCACTTGTGAACCACAGCACCATGAGCCTTCACACTGCTCAAAAAGTAGTAGGATTTACCATTTTGAGTTATGTGCATTTTGGCAAGTCAGTGTACTTACTCTGTCCGTGGTATTAGATCTTTTGCAATAACAGATGGAGACAGCAATTTCTGAGCTTTTAACATTTCAGCTAACATTGCCTGACATAATTTTTTAAACATGAAGATGATTTGGAAGTAAAGGTACTCAAGTGCCAGATTTGGGGAACAATAAAAAAGCCATCCTCCTTCAGTAATTTTGTATTGTAGCAACGTGAGCTTTTTTGCTCTCTAGCAGCAGAGAAATGAAGAAGTCTCCTGTTCACATTTCTCCATCCTTTTGAGAAGTCTGGGACAATTTCTGAAATCACTGCAGTGTGCAATGAGAACATCTGTCAGCTGAAGCGCTAGCACATCAGTTTAACTACCTGCATTGATATTAAAGGACCAGCAAAATAACATCCCCGCTTGAAGGTATTAAATATATGTTAACAATATTCCCAGGCTATGGTATTTCAAGTTATACAGACTAATCCTCCAAAATATTGTGGAAAGTAATCAGGAAAAAAAAAAAAAAAAAGGCACAGAAAAACTCCACAAATAAAAACCACTTGTAAAGCCTGTTTTTTCTCATTTCTTATTCTTTCTATATTTTGTATTTATTTTCATACACGTAAAATAGAAGCTAAAGCTAAGAAATAAAGGTACACTTCTGCAAATTTTTTTTTTCCCGCAATTATAATTTCCACTCAACAGACAGAGTAGCAGAAGCCAGGGGCTTGCTGAGGGCTGGAAGCAGCAAGGGGACACCTCAGGTCTTCCTGCTCTCTCAGACATGGCACAGAGTGGCTGAGAAGTTCCAGGAGCAGTCCCTGCCCTGAGTATTAGGCAGCTCCTTGGTGATGGGGATGGACCTTTTGTAAGAAGAAACAGGAGTCCTATTTTTTAGATGGAAGACAGAAAGATTCAATCAAATTTAATGTTGCAGACCACACAAATGGGTGGAATGGATCCTTGAGCTGAATGCAGTTAACCTAGGGACCCAAACCATAATCAAAGTATAACTCGCACAAGACAGATTCTGACTAGCACGTATCCCCAAATATACCATAGGTCAGGAACTTGATAACCATTTTGTGGAGGAAAGCTTGCCATCTGCAAATAATTCTCCTCCACAATATATTTTAAAAGATAAAGTGCATTCAAGTCCATAGACATTACTATCCTATTAGAAAAAAGTGACTTTGTAAAAGTACAAAACCAGTCCAGTGTCTATGCATTTAGACCATTTAAGCTTTGGCAGTTCAATGTAAGCTCATTTCTTATAAAACTTAAGAATTTTCAGATGTCTAAAAAGATATGCTAGCTAACAATTTGAGATGGGAATTCAGTGATATTCCAACAATCTTTGAGACTACTGTGATCTTAATACACTGATATGTTAAAAGACTTCTTTAGACTCAGGGGAAATAAATTGACTAATAGGTTAAGAAATTCTTAAAAAAAATAGAAGGTGTCAGAGAACCATAAATTTTTATCCAGATAAATTTAAAGAGCTTTGAAAATTTAAATTTAGAAAGTTTAAACTCAAAAACTAAAGTTTAAAAATACCCTGTCCACTGAGAAGAGTAGAAGGAAGTTATGGGATTGACAATATTCAATATGCTCAACACACCATTAAAATTGTTGTATTGGAAAAATATCCTCATTGATTCAACCATTCATGAAACCAGTTCTGACAACCAGTGGAAACTAAACTGGTGCAATTACAATTGTGACTGAGCTGTGTATACATGAATATTGGAAATTAGGACTTAAATGTTTCCTGTCAAACATCAAAATATAGAAATGCAACATTACAGTGCTGTAAAAGATGTACTGATTCTGGATATTATTTGATGGATCCTTATTTGTTCTTTTATTATTCTGAAAACAAAGCAAACTAAACCAGGATGCAGATTAGGTTAGTTGAAATCAAAAGGGTGTATACTCAGATAGTCTTTCTGAATGAGATGGTTGCTGCCTACTGTCAAAACAGTTCTATAAGAAGAGATTGTGGATTTTGGATGTTTTAGTTATATTTTTATATTATATGTTGGGTAAGAGGCCTCCGCTTTTGTTCCCATGCTCCTCATTCTCTTTGCTCTTTGTCCTCTTCATTTGCAGACCTCCTGGATGTGTTTCAAGATATAAGCTCTGTCTCTTACCTACCTAAAATCTCAAAGCATGTCAGTTTGGGATTGCATAGCATTATTGGCTGGTGAAGTATGCTGCCCCAGTGGAATGGAACGAATTTCCAAGTGATTATTAAGCATCTCTGATTTTTCCTTCTGTTTCCCATACATAGCAGTGCTAGGGAATAGAAACTGCTTCTCTTAAGGTACCTCAGGCAGTCTGTGGCCATCTCTGTTCTGTGGAGATTGTCTCAGCTAGAGTCACTTCTGCCTATTAAAATTCTAATTAGGGATAATTAATCCTAGCCTAGATGCAACTACATACAGGAAAAACACCAGTAAAAGTGACATTCTCAGCCTAGCAGTTGAAGGCAAAACAGGACCCAAGAAGTGGAAAGCAAAGCTGAATAATGTATTCAAAGGTGACTTAGTTTAACAGTTTTAAAAGAAAGGAGTTTGCCAATAACTATGGTAGGTTTTTTCTTTGACAGTTTTTAAATGGCGAGTTAATGCTTTGTCTATGCTGCCTAGTTTAAACAAGAATTACTAGAACTAGTTACTGTGACTTGCATTGACAGGCAACCAGACAGACCAAGTGGATCCTCTCCAGTGTATTATTCGTTAGCCTATTTTCCTGCCTGAAGGGAGGTGTGACTTTAAATAGGCAAGAGCTTGTAGTAGAGAAAATGCTGCAGAGGGACAAAACCATTTGAGACAATTTACTCCATCTGTCACAGGCCAATGGAAAAGATTCCTGCATGTTGTTATAGCCAAGATGGAGTATGTGCTTGTCTTTAGGCATGAGTACAAACAGACCAGAGCCTACTCCTCTTGCAGGAAACTTAACTAAATTTGAGATTTGCTTTAAAAATTGTGCTTTACAAGCTTTGTCTATAGGCAGGATAAATAAGTTGTATATCTGTCACTGTTATGTGGCTTCCAGACAAAATCTGGTTTTTATTTATATCGTTAAAAAATACATTAAGGCCCAGTTAAAATTAAACTTGGCTAGGGATGGTAAGAATAACAAGGGATTCTAAGTTACATTGTGAATAAAAGACAGACCAGGGAAAACATAGACCCCCTCCGGAAGCTATCAGGGGAACTGGCTACACAGGATTTGGAGAAGGCTGAGGTTCTGAATGACTTCTTTGCCTCAGTCTTCACTGGGAAAGGCTCTGACCATACCACCCAAGACTTGGAAGTCAGACACAGGGACTGTGAGAATGAAGACCTCGGGCCCACTATAGGACAGGATCTGGATCAAGACCATCTTAAGAACCTGAACGTGCACAAGTCCATGGGACCTGAGGAAATCCATCTGCAGGTCCTGAAGGAGCTGGCGGGTGAAGTTGCTAAGCCACGGGCCACCATATTTCAAAAGATCCTGAAGACTGGAAAAGGGGTAATATAACTCCCATTTTCAAGAAGGGGAAATGGATGACCCAGGGAATTACAGACCAGTCAGTCTCACCTCTGTGCCTGGCAAAATCTTGGAGCAGATTCTCCTGGAAGGCACGCTAAGGCACGTAAAAAACAACGAGGTGCTTGGTGGCAGCCAGCATGGCTTCACTAGGGGGAAATCTGCGTGACCAATTTGGTGGCCTTCTACGATGGGGCTACGGAACTGATGGACAGGGGTAGAGCAGTTGACGTCATCTACCTGGACTTGTGCAAAGCATTCGACACTGTCCCACACGACATCCTTGTCTCTAAATTGGAGAGACATCAATTTGATAGGTGGACCACTCGGTGGATAAAGAACTGGCTGGATGGCGGCACGCAAAGAGTTGTGGTCAATGGCTCAGTATCCGGCTGGAAACCAGTGATGAGTGTTGGCCTCAGGGGTCGGTGTTGGGACCGATCTTGTTCAACATCTTTGTCGGTGACATGGACAATGGGATTGAGTGCGCCCTCAGCAAGTTTGCTGATGACACCAAGCTGTGTGGTTCGGTGGATACACTGGAGGGAAGGAATGCCATCCAGAGGGACCTTGACACGCTTGTGAGGTGAGCTGATGCCAACCACATGAAGTTTAACAATGACAATCCCAGGCACAGCTATAGGTTTTGGAAAGAGGACTTGGGGGTGGTGGTAGATGAGAACATGAACATGAACATGAACCGGCTTCCGTGTGTACTCGCATCCCAGAAAGCCAACCATATCCTGGGTTGCATTAAAAGGAGTGTGACTAGCAGGTCAAAGCAGGTGATCCTGCCCCTCTACTCTGCTCTCGTGAGACCTCACTTGGAGCACTGTGTGCAGTTCTGGTGTCCTCAACATAAAAAGGATGTGGAGCTGTTGGAACAAGTCCAGAGGAGGGCCACGAGGATGAGCAGGGCACTGGAGCATCTCCCATATGAAGACAGGCTGAGAAAGTTTTGGCTGCTCAGCCTGGAGAAGAGAAGGCTGTGTGGAGACCTCATAGCAGCCTTCCAGTATCTGAAGGGGGCCTACAGGGATGCTGCAGAGGGACTCTTCATTAGGAACTGTAGTGACAGGACAAGTGGTAATGGGTTCAAACTGTAACAGGAGATTCTTTCCTGAAAGGGTGGTGAGGCACTGGAACGGGTTGCCCAAGGAAGTTGTGAGTGTTTCATCCCTGGCAGTGTTCAAGGCCAGGTTGGATGAAGCCTTGGGTGGCATGGTTTAATGTGGGGTGTCCCTGCTTACGGCAGGGGGGTTGGAACTCGATGATCTTAAGGTCCTTTCCAACCCTAACAATTCTATGATTCTATGGTTATACATGTCTGAGACTTACATACCAAATTATGAGTAAAATTAAGAGGGACAAAAGTGTGGTTTCTCATTGGTTGTGTTTCTAGACTATCCTTGTCCCTGACAGGATTCATAAGTTTAATTATTTTATTTTTTTTTTTATTTTTGATTAGGTTTTTGTTTTGTTTTGATTTTATTACAACATGGAATAAACCAGTAATATTTCACATCTTCATAGAAAAAGGCATAAATCTCAATACTGAAAAACCTAGTAGATTTACTCAAGAAACTCACATTCTTGAAACTCAAGTTCTTGAGTAGTTCCTTGGGCAGTAAAACATCAATTTACAAGAGATTTTGAAACCACAGAACATTTACTATAAAGTTCATTGAAACTGAACATGCCTCTGGTTTGCTGAATGCCAAAAGGAAAACTGGTGCTTGCTTCAATAAGTGACAAAAGAAAAATGAAAAGTTTATTGAAAACGATAGAAAGACTTGAAAAGATCATCTATAGATATTTGTAGCACGTGGCTACAGTATTCATAAATTCCTGCTGTGGACTTTTGTCTTTAATCACATGCAGGAGGTAAAATATTAACAAAGAAATAAATTAGATAAAAACATTCTTGTGTAATTTCCATTCAAATTACATGGAACTCTGCCCCTGGAATATGCTTCTGATGATAAAAATACCCACACTAATTTATACATTTAAGGCTTCAAGTGCAATATATTGTAGTGATTCATTACAAAGCTAGATGTGGCCTTCAACTTCAAAGCTCCTATAATTTAGTAAAGGAATCATCAACTTGAGTTTTTTCCATATATATCAGGAGAATAAACCAAAGTTTATAACCTATACACTGCAGCACATAGAGTCGCTTTGCTATCCTGGAATTCCTGTAGAACTGCCTGGGCAGGAAAATGTTTTGTGGGGTTTTGTTCTTTTTTGTTTTTCAGAAGAGGATGTGGTTTGGATTTGGGGATAAGGGGAAGAGTATTGTTGTTAGGTGGTTGTCATCTTTCTCTATTCCCCTGCTCCCATAGAGATTAAAATTTTATCCAACATTGAATCGCTGAACAGGATTTGAAACTTACAGTGTACAGCAGTAAATTAATAATAATAAAAAAATCCACACAGAGGTAGTAAAAACTAGTTTTAATATTTTGTGATATTAGCTGCATGCTACAACAGGGGAGTAAGTAAATATTATTTTGGTGTCCTTATCTCCATATTACACGCTAGTTGAGGGTTTGTCAATATTCTTCAAGGCTCTTTTGAACATTTATCAGTCAGCATTGGCAGCTGTGACAGGATGACTGCTCATTGAATGCCAAATGTAGTAACACAAAGCTGTCCTTCTTCAACAGGTTATTACTTTGAAATGATTATTATTTAAGATAAGTTTTCCACATACATTTAAGTCAAACTTTCCACCATCTCTGGGTTCTAGAAGGATGTAAAGTACTTTAATGGAAATTGTATCTGTAAGGAGTACATGAAATTGTAATACTTCTGTATAAGTAGATTATTGTATTGAAAAGGCATTTGATTATTCCCTAGTATAGCAAGGTCTCATATATACTACTGTTTATAGCAATGTCTATTATTAATAAACTGTAAATACTTTGAATGGAATTTCCTGCAGAATGTAGTGACACTTTTTTACACATTATTAAAAAACTCCAAGTTGACTTTCATTAAACAGAAAACCTGTACCATGCTGAATGCACTGAATGTCAAGGTTAGAGGTGAATAATTTCTCCAGTAGTTAGAAATGCTTACTTCACAATTACTTAGGAGCTGAATGGGGGTGCAGTAGGAAGAAAAATGCTTATGCTACAGAATTGCAGATGTGCATTTAAAATAGAACTGTTTCCATACTATTATACATTTGCAAATCTGATGTGTGTTTATTTCTGTGAATTCTCCACTGCTGAGAGGGTGACTGAAAATAACTCAAGAGCTAGAGATAAAACATGTTTGCTTTAAAGAAAACTCTGATCTCATTAAAAGGTTTTCTAATCATCACACAGCAAATGAAATGCAATGATGGGATGCATGCAGTGGAAAAAGTATCTAGCTATTAAAAAAATGGACTGTTCTTATTGATTACAAGATACACATTTATAGCATGTCTTGAAGCTGCAATTCAATCAATCAGCTATAAATATGTTATTTAATAATTAAATTAATTTGGGAAGATGTTGGAAATGATTCTTATATAATTTAGCTTTCTTTTCTTTTTCTTCAGTTATTTTTGGTTAAAATAATGTACTTTAATGGTAATAATTGAGATGATCCAGTTCCTTTTCCCTTACAAAAAGTATGTGTTTATAAAATAAAATAATAAAAAAAAAAGTAGTTTCAGTGGCTGAGAAAAGAAATTAACAAAGGTTTCTAGGGACTGAGGGAACCTCATCTTTTGATACATATAGAAGCACTATATAGCATAAAATGTTCCATATAGCTCATGGGGTACCTTCTATAAAATTTACTTAATTTAGCAAATCATAGTCATAATATTTCATTTTTATCTTGGTTAATACTTCCAAATTATTTCAGTTGTTTTTTTTCTCATGGAGTTCTTTAGTTCTTTTTCCTGAGTTCTTTAGTTTCATTATTATTCTGTTTGGTTGCAATTGGTATTTTTTCTGTTTCTTAGATAAAAGCTATCTTTGTACTCATTTTATTTACTATTGATGATGCTGGAACTCAGCCAATGAGTGCAGGAAGAAAGAAAACACAAAAGGTTGTATATACCTTCAAAACCAATTCACAAATAACGTGAATAAATAGCCCTGGGAACTTTATAACTTTAGACAACTTTAGTGTTGGTTAATTACTCCTTGGAAACTGTAAACTTAAATCTGATGTCTCACTTGATTAGGCTTTTTCTTTTTAATTCAGCTTGTATTTTATTAGTTGTTTCCAGACCTCTATTGTTAAGATGACAGAAGTTTAATTATTTCTTGATTTGCATGTAAAAACATCAACATTACTGACATTACAAAACGGAAAATAGCTTCAGTCCTTAAAGTAAGAAAGGTTTTGTAGCCCAGTCTTTAAAAAAATAATCCTGCATCTGCTTTGTTTTATCCTGTTTAGAATCTTTGTGCTTCCTAACTAATGTGCCATTTTATAACCTACCAATTAAGAGGCAAAGCAGGGTTGATTAAAAACATTGATTCTGGATTAAAAACAATTAATTCCTCCAACTGTGAGCTGAGTTGTCACATTGTTTGTTGTTTATAGCTATTTGAGAATCAGTTGAGTCATTTATGCAAATATCTCCAAAAGTTCAGAGGATCTTAGAATAGGTAATTAATTATGCTAAAATTCTTATTTGAAATTGATTATTTATTATTTTCCAACTTAAAACTACTCTTTTTACCATCATAGGGCATAGGAGGCATAGTCATGAACTACCACGTATCTTAGATAGGCAGACTGTAAAACTGTACATGAACCTTACCTGAAGACAGCACAGTCTAAATGTAAACTAGAGGGTCACATGCAGACTAACAGGGACAAAGAGAACATGAAGCTTATTAGGAAATTTCAATGACAGAACAGGAGAGTTATTTTCAAGCTTTTTATTAAGATTTGCACTGAAGGAAAAGAGTTCTAAAAGACTAAAAGCCATTAGTGGTTCTACTTCACAAGATACAGTCTCCCAAGAGTGAGAAATAGTGTCTGTTAATTTTAACACATGGCCAATAGAAGCATGCATAAGCAGAAGTGGGAACCAGTAGTGAGTGAAAAGTGGTAGTATGTGGGGAGGGACATAGCTATGGAGGGCTTTGAAAGTGAGAAAAGAAGCTTATGCTTGATTCACTAGAAAGGGGCAAGCAGCAAAAAGAAAGCAGGTGGTATCAAAGCTCAGAAAATGATCTTAACAGTAGCATCAAGAGGAGAACAAATATGTACCTATTAGACAACTAGGGCAAAAAAAGCCTGTGTTAGCTGCATCTGAGTTTCTAAGTCCTTTAAGACACCTGTCTCTTAAAAACACAAGGGATAGACTCATAGTATCATAGAATGGTTCAGAAGGGGCATTAAAAGCCATTTAGTTCCAATCCCCCTGCCACAGGCAGGGACATCTCCCGTGAAATCAGGCTGCTCAAAGTCCCATCCAACCTGGCCTTGAACATTTCCGGAGATAGGGAATCCACATCTTCTCTGGGCAACCTGTTCCAGTGGCTCACCACCTTACAATAAAGAATGTTTTCCTAATATCTGATCAAAACCTATCTTCTTTCAGTCAAAAGCCATTACCTCTTATCTTATCACTGCATGCCTTTGTAAAATGTCCCTCTCCAACTTTCTTGTAGGCCCCCTTTAGGTACTGGAAGACTGCTATAAAGTCTCCCATCATCTCTTTTTTTTCCAGACAAAACAACCACGTTTCCTTCAGCTGCTCCTCTTCAGACTTGTGCTCTAGACCCTTCACCAGCTGCATTGCCTGTCTCTGGACCTGCTCCAGCACCTCAATGCCTTTCTTGTAGTGAAGGACCCACAACCACACAGTGTTTGAGGTGTGGCCTCAGTATTGCCACGTTCAGGGGGACAGTCACTTCCCTGGTCCTGCTGGCCACACTATTTCTGATACCAACCAGGATGCTGTTGGCCTTCCTGGCCACCTGGACACACTGCTGGTTCTTATTCAGCCAGCTGTCAACCAACACACCATTTTCTTTTCTGCCAGGCAGCTTTCTAGCCATTCTTCCCCAGGCCTGTAGCTTTCTATTGGGCTGTTGTGACCCAGCTGAAGGATCTGGCATTGATCCTTGCTGAATCTCTTATAATTGGCTTTGTCCCATTAATCCAGCCTGTCCAGATCCCTCTGCAGAACCTTTCTGCCTTCAAGCAGGTCAACACTCCTGCCCAACTTGATATTTTCTGGACACTTCCTGATCCCTTTGTCTAGATCATCGGTAAAGATATTAAACAGACCTAGCCCCAGTACTGGCACTGAGGGACACCACTTGTAACCAGCTGACAGCTAGATTGAAGTTCATTCACCACCATTCTTTGAGCCTGGCCATCCAGCCTTTTTTTGACACATCAAACAGCATTCCCATGCAAGCCATGAGCAGCCACTTTCTCCAGGAGACTGCTGTGGGAAACAGTATCAGAGACTTTACTATAGTGCAGGTAAATCATATCCACAACCTTTCTCAGTGTACATTTGCTAATGTACCATTGTTGTAGTTTGAACCCAGCCAGTCAAAACACCAGCTACTAAAGAGAAGAAAAACTGACTGCAACTGCTGAACCCAGGACAACCATTACAACTTCTCTATAGCTTAATTGCCTTCAAAATCCACTAGAAATTCAAAACTTGAGGTATTGGTTTGGTGGGGTTTTTTTAAGTATCGATACTGGTTTGCATATACTTCCTTCTGTTTTAGTCTCCTTTGTCTAGCCAGTCTACTTTTTTTTTTTAAAGAAATAATTTTCAAAAAATTATTGTTGCCTTGTTCTGTTTCTTTTCGTGTCTCTGGATAGGATATGGTGGGACTGTTCTGCTATAGCAAGTGATAGACCTCACGAAAAGATTTTACTATTTTAGCTTTTTTTTTTTCTGGCACTATTTTTTTGGTGGTGATGACATGACACGTCTCCTTCCAATTGTCAGATTTTTATATTTTTTTTGACCAGTCTACTCATTCTGGGCATAAATCATTACCTTGCAGCCTATCTATGATAAGCTGAAAAATGAATTACCAGAATAGATGATGTGCCAGAATTAGATTTAGAACCTACATGTACTAAAGAGAAACTAAGTAATGCCAGCATAGTAACACTGATTGGTGAACATAAATGGTCCTGCTCTGCCCCTTTCATACCTATCTTTTTTTTAAAAAAAAAAACATGCTCTAAGAGTCTCAGATCTGAAGCAGGTGTTACAAGTATAAGTGAGTGTCTTACAGCCTTTAATTACCGTGATATCCTGGAGGGCTAATGACAATATACCACATGGATGCCTGTAGAGATCATTATTTTCCTTTTTCAAAGACTAATTATCTGTAGCATGATGAAATTTGTTGTCTAGCATACAGAAATTATTATTTCAGTCTAAACATTAAAAATCATGAATCAAAGATGTTTTCCATTTTTTCAGTCATGGTTTTACTTCTGTTTCTCCATGATTGATTAGTTTGCATAAAGACTATATTAAAATATGTGAAAATATTAACTTAAATATGTTCTTGAATTGCTTTCTTTGGGGCCTCTTCATCTAAATTACACGAGACACTGTTGCATGGGATCTTTCATATTATTGGGTGGTAAAAGAAATAGGTGAAGCCTTAGGCAACACAATGCACAGAATTACCTAATGTGACTATATCCCAAAGCAATGCATGTCCTGCTACATCTTTTGACTAAATTGACTCATGAATATGCAAAATGTGGTTAAATTGTGGGGAATGCAAAATTATTTACAATTCAAATACCATCACCCAAATGTATATTAAAATTAATGACTTTTGGATAAATGTTAATGAATAGGAAATAAATCTGCTTTAAAATATAAGAATATTCATACATCAATAATTGATGTATTTTGCTTTTGAAATGAAGTAGCTTCATTTCCAGTTAGAAAAGAAAGAATGCCACCCTAGTTATTTGTACTAAATGTTTCTTTTTTAATCAGAACTTATGCTTACAAATAACTTCATGCTGCTTTTCTGCTTCTCAACATGGCCTTAGTAAGAATTATTTTACACATAATTAGGTTTTGTGTACACAGATTAACACCTTGGCATAAACATAGCTCATGACTAGACTGGACATACTAACTATCAAAAATTCATGATACAGGTATGGACCAAAAAGGGAAAAGCAGACACGTTTCAGCATGTTTGCTTGTATACTTGCAGGGATGGATAAAGTTCTGGATAATGGGAAAAAACCTCAGGAAGTTAGGAAATTTCTGAAGTCATTACCTTAAAATACACACATGCACTCAACACTACAATAGAGCAAGGCAATATCTATCATATCTGACGATACCAAGTCGAATCTTTAACTTGTTAACCATACATTTCTGCTTTTCACAAGCAAACAGACAGTGCTCTACTTTTAAAATTCCAAGTTTAGTCTATTACACTGAATAGGTAACAGATGTGAGAACACGATCTAAGTGAAATTAAAGATCCTCTGTTTTAATTGTCATTAAAACTGAACTTAAATCTTGGCTTTAGAGAAAATGTCATTTTCTGCTCAAGCAACTAACAAAAGGTCAGATATTTTTAGATAATGTAATCTTCAAAATCTCATTACTTCATAGTGGTTTGAGCTTGCTTTCTACCAAATATTTTTTTGCAACATGAAAATATTTCTGACTCAAGTTTTATTAGTTCAATGAAAAAAGAAGGGCAAATGGTGAACAGATAGCAGTAATTTATGAAACCATTATCTCCCATCTCCAGATATTTTTTAGCTAGAAACACCAGATTCCTGTTCTGTGAGCTGTACTGAAATATGACTACACCCAAACCTGACAGTCTTCAGATTGAGACTAAAATTCATTGAAATTAATAGTTAAATACATTAATTAAGGATTATTAATTTATCTTCTGACATGATGCCTTTGTAGCCCATTCACATTCTTAGGTGGAAGGTGCACTTGTATTTTGACATTTTCCTTCTATCCCTTTCTCTTAGCTAAAATCTAAGGCTGATCTTGTGTCACATATTTCATAGTGAAAAAAATCAAGATCTCTTCTACAGATCTGGTACCACCTGAATGCAAAAAATCTAAAGAGGCCCTTAATCTTATAAATCACTTTCAATACAATGCATAGAAGAGGACCAGTGATTGATGTATTTCACAGTTTATCCTCAGAGTGTCCAAGCAGATTACACAGAAGACCCCATCCAATACTTCAAACACTTCCTGCTTTCCACACAAAAAAAAGTCAACCCCCTCCTAAAAAAAAACAAAACCCAACCCCCCTACCTCAAAGAATAAAAATAACAAACCCAAAACTTCTGAAAGCATATTGTGGAGAAAAAAAAAATAATAAATTAAAAAAAAAAAAAAAGAAACAAACCCAAAATAAAAATTA
>NDXB01007475.1:285584-302451 GCA_002631895.1 Agapornis roseicollis | reverse complement strand
TACCCAAAAAAAAAAAAAAAAAAAAAAAAAAAGAACAAAACACAAACCAACCACAACACACCAAAGACAGATGTATTATGTATCTGCACCCAAAAAAGGGAAGCTGTGCTACCTTCTTAGGCTTTTCTGATGAGCCTGTTCCCATTTCAGTCTGAGCAAATTTACAGAACCCTTGATTCAAAATAGACATTTTAAATATAATTTGTGAAAAAGTCAGCACTCACTAGGAATATAGGCAGAAACAGAAAAACTTTAATCTTCTGCACACCCTTCCATTCCTGCTGAGCTCAGCAGGTTTTATTCACCCAGTGAATGCCAAAGCACAACCCAGATTTTTAACTTTTCCTGAAATTTGCAGACACTTCAGACATTTTACATGCAAAAGCCATTGTTAAAAAATGTAGAGCTTGGCTGAGGCTAACTGCTGTATGAGAGCAAAGCCTCTGAGTCCAGCAGAGGTTTTAGGGCATTCAAAGAATTGTGATAGATTTAGGTCTACATTTTTAAATGAGAAGAGAGGATCACACTCTATATGACTGCTGCAAGAAATGGAGCAAAATTGTAAAACCCAAGCTGTGAACTACTTTGTCCTAAACAAGCAACAAATACAGACTGAATGTGAACACTGTGAAAAACTGATCAGCCTCTTATAAAAAGCAAATAACAAGGAAGAGTCAAGTAAAACAAAGGACATTCCAGAAAAGCAGAAAAGGAACTAAGAAATGTAGGGTCTAACACAGAAAACAGCTGTGGTGAAAAATATGATCACTGTTTCCAAAAGAACAATTATAAGAGAGGAATAAACCTCTTCAATCCCCTGCTAATTCTCATAGATCTGTGCTCCCCATGGAAACAGAGATATAAAGCCTGCTAACCTAAAGAATATAAAAAACCATCAAAACCAGAAAAGGTCACACCAAGTTCCAGGAGAATCTTGATGCTTGATCTTCATGTTAGCAAAGGAAAATCAGCCTAATTCCTCCATGGTAGTGACTTAGAAGGAAGCTTTTAAAATCAGTCCCCAAAATGTAAAAATGAGATTCAAAGGCAGGATGTCATTTACAAAATCAGATTGGAACAGGATTACTTAATTAAAAGAGAGAAATTAAAAATACAAAATCATACAGCTGGAGCCTGTAAAAAAAAAAAAAAAAAAAAAAAAAAAAAGGAAAAAAGAAAAAAAAAAAAAAAAAAAAAAAAAAAAGGAGGGGGGAAAGGGATGAAACACGTCAGTAAAAGTTAAAAAAAGGAAAAAGAAAAGAAAGAGATTAAAAAGTGCTCAGTAGATGTTGACATCAAACATAAAAAAATGTGAGGATTTGGAAAATAATTACTGAAAGACATGCAAGCTATAAATTTAACAGCAGAAATTGCATTAAGTATGGACAGAAATAAAGAAAAAGCTCGTTATCAAAGATTAGCTTTGAAGTATGGGGCTATGACAAAGGTACTGTAGTGGATGAAAGCCAGTTGTATTCAAGGCTTAATAATTCAGCGTTTCTCTCCAAGGCACTCTCTAAAGTTGTATCGATCAAAACAAAAATGCATTTAGAAATAAGATACACATGCAGAGCAAAAGACCATGAAAATAGTCTGAATAAAGAAAAGCTGGAAAAACTCCTGTCCAACTAACTTAAACAGAAGCTCTCATTAAATGTTTGCTGAATGTTTGCAACTAAGCCTATGGGAGTGTAAGAGGACAAGATGCAGGCTTTGGATTTTGTTTTGGATTTTTTATTTCATTTCTGGTTTTAATTTTCCTTGAAGGATTATGATATGGAAAAGAAATAACAGCTTAACATTGACGTGAAAGAACTGCAATGCAATGTATAAGGTTGAAAGTTTCACTTGGTTCAGTAAGTCTTGTGGGAATCCACTCCTAGGTTATTAGGATGTAAAGTTATCACAATTCACCTTATTTTTTATTTTACTGGGTAAAATAATCTTTATCCTTTAAGTCTCAGAGCTGATTAGCATGGATGATAATATCCCACCATGCTGTCCTGACAAAGTCATAAGGTGCAGGGAATCTTGCAGCTGAACTGCAGGCTGCCTCACACTAGTAATTTCTGTTTTCCAACACATTTTTAAAACAAGAACAAAGCAGGAATCCTACATTATCTAAGCTAGGCTGTTGAATAGGAACAGATAGATAAGAACTTTTTTTCCTAACCCTAAGTCAATAATTACATAGCTAATGAAGGGCAGTGGATGTTGAGAATGTTTTAATATCAGCCTCTTTGTCCTAAATAACAAAACTGTCCAAATCAGAATTTTCCATATTGAAACCTTTCTTGTCTCTCCTGCAATCAGAAAGACCATAACTTACTTTCTCTGCTCCTTTGTGGTTTGTTTATTCTTTACCAGCTTCCTGGTTTTACACTTTTTTTTCCCCTCTAGCCCCATTTTTTTTTTTTTCCTCCTTTCTTCTATAGTGTTATCCTTGCTAGAAGGTCCATTCACGCATCCTTCAAATATATCCTGTTCTGCTGAACACAGCCATTAATGGTAGCAATTCCTCTTGTTTTCTATCTTCTCTCCAACAGTGTGAGTAAAATACAACAAATGTCTTATCAAACAGACTGCTTTTTCTACTCCTCAAAGCATTCAATGTCATACCAATCACAGAAGCACGTAACATGATTACACAAATTTAGAAAATTTTATTTTAAAACCCTATACCAAAAGATGTAATTGCAGTTGGGTAGGTAAACTGAAAAGACTCCATAATCCTAGTCACAAGGCATTCATCACCCTCTTCCCTTATTCCTCTAACATGTATTTAATTGAGCAGATCTGTCACTTGTGTAATAGCCACATGCCCACTTGTATTAGCTTTGAAAATCTGTAGCATAAAATCGGCAGCCAGTGATGGCGTGCTTTATTCTTACATTGACCCTTTAGCTATTCACAACTATTCCTCATCCATATTATCAAATCTACATCAGTTAATCAAATATTAGATATTAGTTTTTATTTATACTTCTTGACACAGAGTAAGTTGCTGTTTCAGGAAACACTTTTGACATGCTCAAGTAAGGCAGTAACAGCCTTGCTTTCTGAGCGTGTATCAGATAGTCAAATTTTCCTAGATATATATCAAACACATATTAAACTCTTACACGGTGTCGTGGTTTAAACCCAGCCACGCATCTCGTTCACTCACTCAACCCCCTCTTTCTGGCTCTCCCCCTGCTCCCGGAGGGATAGGGAGAAGAATCAAAAGAATGCAACTCCCACAGGTTGAGATAAGAACAGTTTAGCAACTAAGTTATAACACAAATCACTACTGCTACCACCAATAATAAT
Source organism: Agapornis roseicollis (assembly GCA_002631895.1). NCBI lineage: Eukaryota > Metazoa > Chordata > Aves > Psittaciformes > Psittacidae > Agapornis > Agapornis roseicollis. Next base: position 299,142 of record NDXB01007475.1, on the reverse strand, counting down.
AATGGTAAAGGAAATAACAAGGGAAAGGAATACAACACCTCACCACCCACCAATAGATAACTCACCCCACCCCACTCGAGCAAGCACCAACTTACCAGTACCTAGTCCAGCTCCTCAGAACACTAGCCCTTCCGGGTAACTCTGTTACATCCTGGGCATGATGTGCTGTGAGCTCTTTGTCAGCTTGAGTCAGGTGTCCCCTCCCTGCTTCCTCCCGGCCTCCCTTCCTCCCTGGCAGAGCATGAGACTCAGAAAGTCCTTGGTCAGAGTAAATATCAGTATTATCATCTCTGTTCCTAGGCCAAAAGTCAAAACACAGCTGCACCAGCTACTAAGGAGAAAAATTGACTGCATTGCTAAACCCAGGACACACGGTAAAAGAAGAGTGAAGAGATAAAACTTCTTTACTTTGACAGCAAGTGACACTGTCCAGAGCTCTATTTGCCAGCATCTTGGGAAATAGACTTACACAGGAAAAGAACTGAATAAAGGTATCTGAGGTCAAAACTTGAGTTATGTTAAGGACCTCCAGCATAAAAAAAGAAATGTAGCTCCATGCAGCCTGAATAGAAAAAGAATGAGACAATGTGCTTAAAAAAATAATGGGTTAATTATATATTTTTAATAGACTATTTCAGTTCATCTTTATATTTAAGTTGGTGTAGATAGCTGCTACATAATGTAATGCAAGCCTGTTCTAAGATTTTGACTGGATGTTTTCCAAGTTTTCAGAGGCTATTGTTTCATAAATCATTTGAAACTGCACAAGTACTTCATCTGTACAGATTGAAAGCTTCTACCAGATACTTTGTCATTAGTTTCCTAATGTTCATTCAGTTCCTTAATTAGGTGTTTATTTCTCTTCCCTTTTCTAACTTTCCATAATTATCTCAACACTAAGAGTAGATTACAGAGATGTCTACACAACATACCATCAAGCCCTATGAGCTGCCTTTTCAAGCCTTGCAATCAAAGATTTATCACTCATTTAATTAGAGCTGGAATGCAGAAGCTAGACCCAACCTGGAAATCTGGATCTGAACTCTACATCTAAGACCTTGTGCTCTAGGGCTACAGAAGATGTAATTGCAGAACAGTAATGCTCAGGTTGCCTATATACACTGCAACAGGCTGAAAGAGGAAACATTGCTTCTGTGAAAGGATGGTGCCTACTAATGCTGGTCAGTAATACCTTGTCTCTGAGAAAGACCAGGACTTCTGGATTCCAGATCCTGCTGAAATGGAAACAGAGCAGTAGTACCTCTTACTGGGCAAGTACATACAGCTACTCTCTTTAATTATTTGATTTCTGATTTACTGCAGACATCTCGTGTTTCCATGTTCTTAGATGCAACTAGAAAAAAAAAGTCCACTCTCATGATTCAGCCAAGGTCAAAGTTTCTGCACAAACTGAAGATAATAAAAAAAGCTGCTGGATCAAAACAAAGCAACCTAAGGCCAGCCCACCTGAGGACTCTCAACCCTGTTCAGCACCTGAAGAGAATTAGCTGAAACAGAGGTTTACAGGTCAGAAGGAGGATGACTCGGTAGTAATGTGAGAAGGTGTTGTGCCAGGTTATTGTCAGTTATGAGACAACAAACAATACTGCCTAAAGTTCAAAACATGAAGATTGTTGAGGAATACCAAAAGGTAATTAACATGGAGCAGCTCAGCATAAATATATTGTTGGATGTTATTGTCTTCAACTACTACAAGTATTCCCTCTAATGAGAATTGGTTCTTTAGGTTTTTTGTTTATTTATTTGTTCTTTTGTTGTTGTTGTTTTCGGAAGTGTGTCTAAGCATTGTTTTCAAAGTTAGTGCTGGGGAATATAATTGTTTTTTTTTCTGTTTGGTTTGATTTGATTTTTTTTTTTGCAGCTCGTTCACTTTTAAAAATTTGTTTCCATTTACTAGAAAAGGTTATAATATTTTTTGTGGTTATTTAATATATATTCAGATGACTGTATCTAAATATAGTTTAAATTCTTATTAACAAATTATTTTCAAGAAGATTGGCTGTCTTTTATCTTAAAGAAATTGATAATTCTGTTGGAATGTTTAGCTATCTAATTTATGCAATAGGCAAGCTTGCTTTGATAGCTTAGGTTTTGGGGAGAAACATGTAGAGCAATCCCTATATGCAAATCCACTTGCAGAAGCAGTATTAGCTGTCACACTTCCTAAAGCTGTCATGATGACTGGTGATAGAAGACAACGAGTAAAAGTCTCAGCCACTTTTCTTATCCTCATTAAACTTCCTCTTGAGCAGCATGTGGCACTGCAGGTAATGAGTTCCATCTGTGTGTCACCAGTCTCACCTACAGAGAAAAATCATTGAGATGTTGGAGGCAAAAACTGACTTCAGAGAAGACAAAGTTTTCAGCTAAAAATAAACCTTTACGATCAGAGTTCTGCAGAACTCCCAGATATTCCAATTACTGTTCGTAGTTTGGTATTCAGAAAAAGCTTTTAGTAAAAATGTTGTTGTGTGATCTAGGTAATTGGTGAAACTAAATGCTGGTAATTAAAAACAGCAATAGTTTTCTTCATCTTCGGAATTCTTGAATTTATGAGTTCAGTCATTCAAAAAGTAGCAGATGACTTCAATCTTATTAATGCATTGACATAAGAAGTATTTAGTATCAAAATGAAGAAAGTAGATAATAGTCAATCAAATGTTAATGATGAATTGTTGCCATTTTTTTGAAGGTACAATCCCATAGTAACCCAGACCCTGAACTGGCTAAAATTAATTGTTCAGTGAATTAATGTGTCTAAATATCAAGAACTGCAATTGCTAATAGCACTGTGTATTAACTCTCATACAGTAAAACCATGAGGAGAGGAGAGAGGAGAGGAAAAAATGATCACCTTTCACATGTCAGCATTTCTGCTGTGGCTCATTGGATCCTTCCATAAGAGGTGAAGACAACTGTAATGTTGATCAAAGAAAACATCCCCATCATATTATATAAAACACAAACATCATAACAGAATAGTAAATCTTTGCAATATCTCTAGCAATGTGAGTTTTGTGTCATTTACCACCCTTTTTCCTAATTTTGCAAGCTAGCCAACAATTTGTTGTCACACTTGGACTTGCTGTGAGATTTGCTGAAGTCTAGTATGAATTGAAACAAATTTTTAACTTGCAAACTCAAAGCTATTGTCTCCTGTATATTTACAAGTATATTTAAATCCTGTTCTGCAGACCTTTATTTTTTTCCTAAAGTGGAACTGAAAAAGAGTAGGCTAAATATCCCAGTCTTCAGACACATAGCAGCACATACTTGTTTGTTTCAGTCACATTTTGCTCCCTTTGTTCCAAGAGACATCTCATTGTCTTGAAATTGAAATTTTGAATAGGGACTAGAATATTTAATCTGTATGTTGAATGGTAGAATAACACATGCTGTTCTTCTTGACATTTCAACAGCTTTAGCTTTACACATTTTTATGTCCTCCAGTATCACCAGGCTATATTTTTCTTTATTACTGTTTTCTTATCAACATTTTCTCACTGATAACTTTTGATCAAGCTTTTGTAATAAAATTGCCATGCATCATAAACTGTGCTGAATATTCTGATAACTTTCACTTAAGGGAAAGCAATCTTTCATATCTAACAGGCTTTGAGATCTTTCTGAGATAATCCAGTAGTCATTGAAACTTTTCATGTTATGCCTATTGCTGCAAGAAGAGTCCATAAATTTGTTTCTCTGATCAATATGACTGGATACAAAATTCCTAAAACTTATTTCAGCAAGGTGCTTATTTAGCATTTGCATAACCTGATAAGTCACTGAATATAGAAGTAGCTTTCCATTTATTTGAATATATAAAAGTAGCGACCCTAGATATAAGTTTTAATTAAGTCTGCTTCAAGGGGATAATATCTTACAGCAGACTCTGGTACATATATTGTTTAGATACTGCTACAGACGGCTCTCGAATTACTCATTTTCACAGCCCAAGCAACCTGTGGGGCTTGCTATCTCCTAGCATGATAGTAATACTTACAATGTAGCCAATCATGTCTTTTGCCTGCAAAATCAAATGTGTATCACCTGCTGTGCTGGCATATCTCTAACTGCTAACAAATTAGTTAAACCTAACTTGTATAAATTACATTTCACTCTGACTACAAATATCATCTATAGACACAGTGGCTTTAACCTGATGTAACTGACTGTACTTCTTTCTAGGAAAGATATAATTTCAAGTTCTTCAATTACTCTGACATATTATCTTTACAGATCTTACCCTGAAAGCTATGTTTTTTTTTCAGAAATGTTTCAGAAAGAAACATCTTTTCTTGTATTTCTTCTTTTATCATAGTCACAGCATCTCTACTTATCAGTGCTGAGACACATAGCTTAAAAACTTACACATGCAGATAGCACTTCCCTCACTATTTCTCCTGTGTTGATAAGGAGAAAAAAAAAAAAAAAAAAAAAAAAAAAAAAAAAAAAAAAAAAAAAAAAAAAAAAAAAAAAAAAAAAAAAAAAAAAAAAAAAAAAAAAAAAAAAGGCAATTTTAGTGGGATTTAGATACATATTGGAAAGGCCAAAAAAGAAGCTTTTTAGAATTATTTTTTTTTTTTTTTTCGGAAAAGACATTACACTGTTAAAAGCATGGAAGTCAAATGAGACAGGTACAGCCTTTAAATCTTCGCCTTTTGCACATTCAAAGTAGACACCTTACAGGGACTTAGAAAGTCTCATTTTATTATAGCATCTGAACATCTTTTGAAGCCTAGAATGATCAACCATAGCATGTCAATGTCTTATCCTGTCCCTAACTTTAGTGTGCTTATTTTTTTCTTAGATTTTTACATCTTGGGTAGAAATTTATTCCCATTCATGTTCATGTTAGATTTGAAATGTCAATAAACTTCAGACAAAATAATTTATCCCTCTCCAAGAGTGAAGCTGAGGAAAGTCAGGAGTCTTCAGAACCTAAATTATTTCCAATATTTTTTTCCATGGAAGAGATTGAGTTAAACCATGTTCTGGATCAAAAGAGACTGAAATTTTGCTATATTCCAGTACAATATGTTATTTTCTGATCTACCAAAAAGGCTTAGTCAAGGTACAAACTTACAGTTTGCATGGAGTCATTATCAGCTTGTTACCTCCAAAGACTCCAGAGCTAGAAAGTGTTAATTTACTACTGATTAAACTTGGCTTGATGCTGCAACTATAGTATCCATTTTAACAATATTGTCTATCCCTTCATTTTGGCATATTTTTGCAATGTTTTTCTCAAAACACTAAATGCAAATATAAGTGCATATTTTTTATTACTAACTCTCTCTATTCTATAAGAAATCTAATAATAGCTTTCTTTGATATATATCTCAAATACACCTTTGTGTGTTTGTCTTAAGATCAGGCTACTTGTGATATTTTCTGTATTTCGAGTTGACCATTAGCTAGGCCCTGTGTGTATTAGCGCAACATAATAAACCTCAGAGCAATAATAATGCAATGTATAGGTTATTTAGTTTTAAAAATTGTACTGACTATTCCATGGTGATTTTCATCAACAATATATTAGTGCATATTTTTGCTGAATAATAATTTGTACAAGAAATTATTGTGTTGGGTTGTTTTTTTTTTCTTTAGACAATTCCACTCATAACTTTTCTTTTTACATCAGTGTTTCAGCACACTGATGGAAGTCATCAAATATGAACCCAAATTTCTTTGTTCAAAAAGCTTTGAAGATATTTCATTTATGTTTTTGTGCCTGATAACACATTTATGTCATAACAACTAACGATACTGTTTTCTTAGTAAAGAGTAGAAATAATTAAATGTCTATGTTTTCAATATTAATTCACACTGTGTTCAACCCAGTCCCCATTACTGTGTTCAATCCAGCCCCCATTAAGAAGACAGGAAATATGGTTAGGTAATAAGAATACTCTGAATAATATCTTTTTTTCCATAGAAAAAAATCTGTCATCAGCAGCAAATAATGTAGACAGTCAGATATTTTTCAGTAAACTACTGGTTCATACTGCAGGTTTTTTTGTGTGACCCAAATTTCTTTCCAAGAATGTTTAACAGACTAGTTTAGAATAAAATTTATTATCCAAATAAGAGAATGCTAAAGTAACATATTGATAAATGATGACTCATACTCTTTTTTTTTTTTTTTTTCTTGGCTAAATTATATTCAGATCTACTAACTTGTGTGATTTTTCTAAATTTGTGTGTAATTCAGTCTCAATCCTCTTTTATTATTACCTGTAAAAATAGTTAGGTAACTAATATAGACAAGAGTGAAGACAATNCTTATTTTTTTTTTTTTTTTTTTTTCTTGGCTAAATTATATTCAGATCTACTAACTTGTGTGATTTTTCTAAATTTGTGTGTAATTCAGTCTCAATCCTCTTTTATTATTACCTGTAAAAATAGTTAGGTAACTAATATAGACAAGAGTGAAGACAATTAAATGGACTAGTAACATAGGCTGTCATCCATAGCCCTGTGACTGTGAAACATGGGATAAATATGGAATAGAGATGGTTAAGATGTTGCTTTATGCTAGTCATATAGTATAAATACAACATATCTATAAATATATAAATGTTCTTATATAACTATAAATATAAACAAACATAAAAGCGTAAATACTTTCTCTAAAGTGAACAGCCTAATCACATTCCTAGTGCTATTCTGAATCATGTGTCTATTTTATCATAGACACAGGTACAGTAGGAAAAAATAAACTTTATCCATGATGTTCAAGTCTCACAACCATTTCNACCTGACAACAACAAAGACAACATTTAAGTTCACTGAAAATATTCCCACACTGCCCCTTGGAGAACCTGTAAAGTAATGCCACCTTTGAGAACATAGCCATTCATAAATTAAAACCAATATAATAAAAATAACTTCTTATTTTAGCAACCTGCTTGCATAAAAAATAATAATAAAAAAAAAAAAAAAAAAACAACTCTCAGAAAGCTGGGAAACATTCAGAATAGCTGATTATTTTTTTTCCCAAAAAATGTACGTATGCTTTATGTCAATTTATCTGCAATTAAGAAATATAGTAGAGCTGCATACAATTACACTGAAAGGATAATTGATTTATAATTTATTTTTAAGTTGGGATAGAAATTAACCTTTTTTAAAAATTCAGTTTCTATCAATCTCTGCAGACAGATTTCTTTAGAAACAGATATGTAGTAATTAATGTGCCTGAATGTGTCTAATTTGTTAGCCTACATAGTACATAATGGGACATATGCAGGTACCTGACCTAAACAAAAAGTATTTGATCTCCCTGAATATGTAATCTAAATACAGAATATCTGACCAAATTTCTGTATTCATGTCCACACCTGAATTCTTCCTCCTAAGGTGTGCTTCATAGTTTCATGTGTTTGATGTGAGACACATTGCACGTAGTTGTTTCTTAAAGGAAAACCTGACCTTTATTAATCTTATCAACCAACACAACATTGCACGTCAAATATGTACAATTGAATGACCAGGTCTTATGTCAGGGTGTTCTAGATACATGTATTGTTGGTTTTTAATTCCTTTAATTTTTGGAATAACTATTGAGATTTTTTTTAACTTAATATATACAAATGTTTCCGATATCACAGCTGTTACTGTTAGAAGGCAAAGAAAGAAACAAGAATTTCTATTCTACACTATTCCACAATTCTCTTTACTTCCCAAAAATGTGTGGTTTGTCCCATTGTCCTGAATATTATAATTTAAACACTAATTTAGTGTCACAGTTCAGTGTCTTCTTCAGTATCTTCTTCTAACTCACCCCTCCTCCTGAAATTACCTAACTTCCAGGTTCACACTACAGCTGCTTTCATAAAGGTTGTATAAGCAATTGATAGTTCACTGAAGAAGTGGAAGTTGTCCAAAAAAGAATGGCAATAGTTGTTAGAAATATGCATTTGGATTTCCTACAGACAAGAGATGAACACACTAAGACATTCTCCATTGATTCCTTATTAGAGAGGACAGAATCTACACAATATATTCATGGATAGAGGACATGGGGAACAATTACAAATCATAATATTTTTATTGATTTACCAAATCAGGAAAAAAAAATCAACAAATATTCCATCATTTCTAATCCCTTGTCTGTCCTTGGACTTCTATTGTCTTTTATCTATTTCTGTAGAATTTCTGGTCATGCCAGATCATGTACACACTCATGTTTTCTCACAGTAAGATCTACACACTTTATTTCAAATTTGAATAGGTACCTCAGTTTTAAAGTCTAGATTCTTAATAGAATTTTGCACATTATCATTCAATCATGGAATGGTTTGAATTGGAAGGCACCTTAAAGATCATCTAGTTCAAGTGCCCCTGCCATGGGCAGAAGCACCTTCAACTAGACTAGGTTGCTCAAAGCCTTGTCAACCTGTCCTTGGACCTTTATTATAGTGAAGGTTCCAAAATTTTTAATGGTATTTTGTTTCTCTTTTGAGTCTTTCCTCTTTATTGCCTCTTTTTGTTTGTTTTTTTTTTGTTTGTTTTTTTNGGTTTCAAATTTTTTTTTGTTTTTTTTTTTTTTTTTTTTGTTTTTTTTTTTTTTTTTTTTTTTTTTTTTTTTTTTTTTTTTTTTTTTTTTTTTTTTTTTTTTCTAATGTGCATGATAACACATTGGGCCTCACTTGTACAGCAAGTACTACAGAGTTCTGGAAAGCTGAGTATGAAATACTGATGCAGGCCTGATGTGGCAGTCCCAGTTGAATTACTCCAGATTTAAAATGCCCTGATCTCAAAGCATGACCCAAAAGAATTCTTAAATAGATATTAAAATAATATTTATTCACTCATCCCCATCTAGCCAGTGTGATAGAACACAGAAATAACATAAAAGCAATCAAGCAGAAAATTTCTGTCATCAACTTCAATTTTATTCTGAAAGATTTCCACATTTTACAAAGTATAAATTCAGAAATTCCATGTACATGTTTTTGCTTTTCTTTTTTTTGTGTTTGTTTTTGTTTGTATGCGCTATGAATAGCATCTGGGATAACTCATCTTAATCCCCTTTGTTCTCACTTGCAATACAGAGACCCAGTGATGAAGTTCAGAAACTTATAGGGAGTATTCTAAGATGTTTGGCAGTCTTTACTAGCAGAATAGTTTAATGGGAAGTCTATGTCTCTTATCTGTAAGGCATGCTCACATTCCATGCCTATCAGTTTCAGAAGGTAAAAGGGTTGCTTCTTCATTGTGCTTTCTTGGAAACCTTGACTACACAGCTTAATTAGGTGTACCATATTTCTGATATTACCACTGGTCAACTACATGCAAGTCCCTCCTCTTCTCTGCTTCTTTACTCACTCTCTTGTTCTATGAGATGAAGCACCTACAATTATTTTGTTCAAAACCTGAAAGACATCTCTAATGTAACTATAGAACATATAGCACCAAGGAACTGCTGCACATTTCATTTAACTGTAGAGATTAACCATTTGGTTCATTTCTTGGTCATGAGTAGTTTGAAAATCTACAGTATTCAGTGTTATACAGTGGTCTGATTCACTTAACTGACATTAAGTTCTCAGTAAATCAGTGGGCAGATTTGTGTCCCAGTTCACAAAGTGCAAAGACAATTCTTCAGTTCATCCTCCGAGCCTGCTCTCTAACACTGAAATGGGGAAGACCGAAGACTGTCAATTAAGATTCAGTCTGTTTTGTCCAAGCTACAAAATACAGCCTTCGCATTATAGACCTTTTTTATAAGGTTTAAAAATATACTCCTGAACAGAAGTTCTGCTATCCCCCTGCTTACAACCCCAAATGTGCTGTAATATGATGCACTTTAACAAAATTCACAGAAATGTTCTATGAGTGCATGTTGGAAAATTCAAACAGCCTGGCTCTGCCATCTGCTACTTCTGATAAGAGACTTATCTGTCTGTTAAGCAGGTAGTAGAGAGACTGACTGGAAAAAAGGTAAGATAATGGAACACTGAAAACATGCTGTATCTCACAGTTACTTGTGGACACACATCACCTAATTGGGGGTCAAACCAATGTTATTAAGTATTTAGGATGCATTTTGGATTAAATTTAAATTAAATATGAATATATTCAGAACATGACAAAGTAAACCTATTGATGTAATTTAGCCACTGAATTCTACTCCATCTCTGTTTCAGTGAAAAGACTAACAAGAGTAAGTGTAATTGTAAAGGAACACTTATCTCGGCCTTGTCATTCATAGCACAATAATAAAATCCTCAGTCTGCTGGGAGCACACAATTAAAATAACATAAGAGTTGTCTCCATAATTGCAGTCTGTCCTGAGTAAGGACAGCAGGCAGTTGCAGTGTCCTATGAGCAAACGTGGATAACTCATCCCCCTTTTTTTCCAGTACTAACCAGAAAGACCTCCAGTTCTGATCTGTTTTAGAACCTGATTGTTTTCTTTCCCATTCAAAGCTGATACGGAGGCCAAGGTATTGAATATTTGGCTTCTCTTCAATTCTGGTTTGACAGTTGCAACCATACTAGGCATGGTTTGCATTCCATGCACAATATTCACAGAATTACGGAATCATTAGGGTTGGAAAGGACCTTTGGAGGTCATCTATTCCCTCCCCCTCCTCCCAAACCACCACCAAGGCAATTTAACAAAATGAAAATGGTCTAATAAGCCTTTAATGCTCCTGCACCTTTTATTTCTTTTCATATTGCCAGACAGACAGTCCTTCCATAAGCTAATGACACTAATGACATATTTTGGTTGTTATGGGATAGCAACACCACCTACGGGGTGGTGTTTTGTTCACAATCCTGAGAGTAAGGGAGAAAGATGGACCTCACAGGGATCATGAGGGGCTGGAAAAGGATCTGTCACTGGGGAAAACTATTAGGACAAAAGAGAGGAACTGTGATTATCTCCAGGAGTGGATCCTTAAGGGGAAAGATAAACTTCAGAGTAACACCCCTGAGTGGGATAGAGCTAACAGTAACCTTTTGTTTGAAGCAACTGGAACAGAGGGAAAGCCCCACATGGAAGGCAATGTGCTCTTCAGTGGTGTAGGACTCTATTCAGGATGAAAGGCAAAAGGTCTGGGAAAGGATAGGCTTGAGGAAGGTCTGACTGAATGTTAGATATTCCCCTGCATGAGGTAAGTAATGCCAAAGGGACCACTCTGAAATCACAAATAGTAGAAATATTACAAGGAAGAACTCAGGTGTAGCGAGACTCATCAAAAGACTAGTCAGAAAAGCTTAATCTTGACAGCTCTCAATAAAACCCTTCCATCTGCTTTTCATTGTCTGTTGTCAATCTCTGGAAGTCCTCTCTCGCTCAGTGGAGTAAATCAAGCATTATCTCTCTCTGGGTTGAATGAAACCTTTGTGCAGATCTCTTTCCTTTAGTCTGACATACCATCAGCTAACATTAACTTCCACAAGATGATTTCTGGTACTCGTGTTCCACTGACCTGGCTGTGCCCTGTTTGTAGGTGTGCCTAGGATTCACAGTCTTACCTGAACTTTTCATATACTTTTGTGAAGTTTATACGCCCCCTTATACCTCACATCCAACCATATAAATGTAAAGATTTTTAAATCTGACATGATAATTTAAAAATACGGGTTATATACCAGCAAGTATTATCACTGAAATTTAGTTTGAAAAATAAAAAAATCCAGATTTTGGGGAGACAAGCCACTCCTGATTAAAATTAAATAACGCTTTCTGTACAGATCTCTAGTTTGAAATGTCAGCATATAGTCTTATCTCCCTATGTTACTTTCAGTGTGTGGTAAAAATCCAGGAAATAAGTCTCTAAATACTTAGGCAGAAAAATGTTAAATCAGTGCAGCTAAGTGATCTTGAAATACAGATAAGCGGTAGAAAACTTGCTGCAGAAAGTAAAAAAGTTATAAAACATTTATGCTGTTTTTCTGTACCCAGTTGAATCTTCCATGCATTTGATTAAGAAGAAATCTGATGTATTTATATGTGTTGAACCAACCAGTCCACTTAAGAGTGATATAGTTTAGTTACTTATTATAGAGAAAAAGTGTTATGCAGGGTAGGTAAGAACCAATAACAGTTCAATACAGTCAAAGTTGGTGATGTTTTTTCTTGTCTACACTATACTCTTATGCTCAGTGACTGGAATAATTCACACAAGAATGCTCTAGGATGACTAATCAGCTTTCATACCAACTGAAAGTTTCTTACAGTGTAAGAAATTATTACAATTCTTAGTGAATTAGTGAATCTCTTAGTGAACAATCTCTCATTGCACAAAAGCTCATTCATGAATCACCATCTTTCATAAAGTTTGTTGAAGGAACTGTAACAAAAATAAACAATGCCAATTGTCCTTTAGAATAAGATATGTATTTTAAACAAGCAGACCAATTTGCACATATTATTTATGGTTTGTATCACCACTGTGATCAGACAAGCTGATGTTCTATGCACTCTGTGATATCTCTCAACATCACTTTTTTGATGCTGTTTATACATCTCTTCCAAAAAGCATAGATATTTTGAAGCTTTCAGTCTTCCTTGTCATACTTCATCTCTTAAAAAGTGGAAGTATGAAGGTAATATTTACCATGGTGTACTGGACTGAGCCTGCCACACTTTCCATTTTTATCACAGATGGATTGTCCAGGGGCTTTTTCAAACAGCATTCTTTTGAGATGTGTGGTACAATTTATCCCCTGTAGATAACTGTGTCAGGATCACTGCTGGCACAGGACCCATAAACACATCATTTTTCTTAGCTTTTATTTTTAAACTCTTTGTAAAGATTGTGAGGACTTATCCTAAGCACTTCAGCACCTGTGTATTCAGAAACTATGAATACATCTATAATAAACAATACTGCCCTCAATTATCATCCTTGGAAATCAGCAGTGGCCTTTCTTATTAGCAGTACCCTCCAATATAATGAATTGAGCCTTATAATCACCTGAAAAGAAGACATTTATTATCCTTATTGCTTGTTTTTCCTGCATGTTTTCTTTACCTTATAAGATTACATGTGTGACTTTGGAGAATGCTACAAACCCTAATCTTTATTTTGTACACACACAGTCAATGAACAGTAAACTACAGTTTCTATAGCTATAGTAAGTGGTCATTATTTGTAGGTATATTAAATCAGTTGCTCCTTGTTTAAATCCCTTTAATTATTCACAAGCATATGCAGAGTATTTGTTTGCATAGTTCCTTTGTGTATATGGGAAGCCTTCCTGTCAAAGTTAAACACCTTTACATACATACAAAGTTTCCTATTTCAATTGACAGAGCTTCATTAAATTGTTCACAATTACCTTCCTCATTCCTTTTTGTTATGGCTGGCATGACATAGATGTGCACAAAGGCAATTCTAACCATGCACTGCATTAATATGAATAAATATTCCAGGAGGCTAATATTATACACCTTTCACATATTTTTTTCCTGTGGAGTTTACTTAACAAAATCATGAATCGCACAATTTCTGATAATACAGAAAGCAATTCAGAACATTTCATTTTCATAGTTTCATGCCTTTTTTTTTTTTTT
>NDXB01007475.1:248056-259931 GCA_002631895.1 Agapornis roseicollis | reverse complement strand
TTACAAAAAAAAAAAAAAAAAAAAAAAAGTGCAAGAATGTAATGGAATTTCAGCTCTTAAAGTTGAGCATCTAAGCTGTATCTGTATGAAAAAAAAAATAAGAATAAAAGGGTATTGCAATGTATTTGTCTATACGGTTAAATTGACAGGACAGTCCTTGGCATGGTTTTGCTCTGGACCAGCTAGCACTCTCCTAAACAACCTATTTGTTTTGGATTTTAGCACAAGCCAGGGAATATTCCAAAAAGTCAGTCTTGATATAAGTTTCTAATTTGGAGAATAAGTCAACATTACAGACATGACCCGAGCCATAACAAAACCTTAAAATTTAAGTAATATCACTGATGTAAAATGGTCATTCCATTTTCTATATTATCTAAGCCCTTATTAATTCAACAAGTGAAATTACTGTCAGTGGCTTAGTTGCACTAAATAGGAATATTAGCTGAAAACTTAATATCTCTTTAGAGTACCAGCAAAGTACTCTGTGTTCTTATATTAAATGACTAATTAAGAGCTCAAAATGGCCACTGTAGTCTGCAGTTCATGTTCTGTTGTATCCAGTAGGAATGAACATTTCAACTCAATGTCTGTGGTTGATATCCAGTGTAGACCTTGGAATGAAGGAATACCTACTAACAGAAGAATGGCCATGAAATTATTGTTCTGGGGAAGCTTGAAGTAGTGATTCTGGAAAAACCCAGAGAGATTTGATATGTACACATCAGTGTGACAGATCATCAGAGGCACAGGGAGATGAAGAAATTTTAGAAGTTGCAGAAAAGCTTGAAGAAGTTTGAGGAAAGTAAGAAAAAGTCATGACAGAATAACTGGGGCATCATTCCTCTACTTTGCACTTCAACACTGCATGCGAACCTGAAGAAACAAGAAGCAAAAGCTTTGAGGACTTCTGCATTATTTTTTTCTTAGAGGGTTCCCAAGCATTCCCTGATATCCTTGACCTTTTACCAAGAAGGCCCAGAAACACCCAAAGCACCACCATGAGTCTAAGGCACAAACTGCAACATCTGTTGGCAGCACCTGCACCCTAGGGTTAGCTCTTACAGATGTCTTTCCTGAGCACCAGCTACAAGGTACTAGACCCTCCCTAATCAGGGGGCACCTGCAGCAAAGGCTTCAGGACCCTAGGTCAAGGGCACACAATCATGCTCCTTAAAAGCTTCTAGAGCTGCCTCAGGCCCACACCCTTATGACTCCCCCATGAAGGAGCCTCATGAAGTTCAACAAGGGGTAATTGAAGTCCTGCACCTAGGAAGGAGCAACCCCGTGTACCAGTGGATGCTGGCAGCAACACAGCTGGGTAGCAGCTTCGCAGAAGAAGACTTGGGGGTTGGCCTGGGTTCAGCAGCAGCAGTCATTTTTCTCCTTAGTAGCTGGTTCAGCGCTGTGTTTTGACTTTCAGCCTAGGAACAGCACTGATAACGCCAATACTGCTCTGTAATGTTTACTGTGACCCAGGACTGAGTTTCATGCTCTGCCAGGGAGGAGAGGAAGCTGAGAGGAAGCAGAGACTACTTACCCAAGCTAGGCAAAGAGGTATTCCATACCACAGCTTGTCATGCCCAGTATATAAACTGGGGCACCTACCTGGAAGGGCTAGATCTCTGCTTGGGTCAGGCTGGGTATCGATCAGTGGGTGGTGGTGAGTATTCTCTTCCTTTGTTATTTCCCTTACCATTATTATTATTGTTGGTAGCAGTAGTGGTTTTGTGTTATACCTTAGTTGCTGGACTGTTCTTGTCTCAACCCGTAGAAGTTACATTCCTTTGATTCTCCTCCCCATCCCTCTGGGAGCAGGGGGAAGAAAGGGGAGGAGTGAGCAAGCAGCTGCATGGTTCTGGGTCACCACCTGGGTTTAACCACAACAGGGGTCCTGATGAACACTGGGTTTAATATGAGCTGGCAATGTGCTCTTGTGGCAAAGAAGGTGAATGGTACCCTGGGCTGCATTAGACAAAGTAGGTGATCCTACCCCATTTGCTCAGCACTGCTAAGGCAAGACCTGGAATACTATGTCCAATTCTGAGATCCTCAGTACAGGAAAGACATGGGGAGAGTCCAATGAAAGGCCGCTAAAATGATGAAGGGACTGAAGCATCTCTCCTATGGAGAAAGGCTGAGAACACTGAGTACTTTAGCCTAGAAAAGAGAATGCTCCGCAAGAATCTTATTAACATATATAAATAGCTGAAGGGAGGTCGTGAAGAATTTGCATTCAGACTCTTTTCAGTGGTGCCTATTGACAGAATATGTGTTTATTGTGAGGGTGACTGAGCAATGGAGGTTGCCCAGAGACATGGAGTCTCCATCCTTGGAGATACCCAAAAGCCACCTGGACATGGTCCTGGGCAACTGTCTTTGAATGGTCTTGCTTGAGCAGAGGGAGGTACATGGTGACGTCCAACCTCAGCTATTCTTTGATTCTGTAATTCTGGCCTCCTTACTCCCTTGTTTAGATTTAGTATGATGGCAAACCTACTGTGCTACACAGACAGATCCTCTGTGATAAGCGAAATAAATATAGCCCATCTAAATTCTTCCAGACTGCATAGTTCCAGGCTGGATATTAATCTAACAAAAGTTTCCAGATTGTAGAATTCTGGTCAATGAGTTTCTACACTACTCATTTAAACTGCATGCCTACAGGCATTCCATATATAAAAGCATTCTATAAAAAAGCATAGATACCTGTGTCTGTGTGGGTTGTCTTCTTGCCAGACATTGTGATAATTGCTCAATGTTGACCTGTACATGTCACAAGTTTCTTAAGATACTTCCTTGAGCACTTCTCCTTGCCAGATGTTATTTATGCTGTTGGAGAACTTCTAAATGTTTCACAATTTGTATTTGAATAAAGTATTTTAATAATTTCTCCTAATTTTAGCCACGTAAGATAGCTCAGCAGAATTGTCTCAGTAGTCAGTATAATGAAATAAAAACATCCAGAGAATGACTGATCTAGTTCTAGGGTGGATACAATAAATTATTCTTTAGAGATGCATCTGTCATTCTGTCAATTACAGCAGAATGGGCATGGGTGGCTGCCTTACCTTTGACATTCAGTTCTTTGATTTTACACAACTACAGTACACTGAGATGAATTCTAGCTCAGCTATCCACATATAGATGATGGAAGCACTGAAAGTTCAAGAAAAGCTGAAATAGCACTTTGATCAATGTTTTAGGAAACTTCATTTTGTTGAGGTATTTTATTCAACAAGTATTGTCTTTGTCAGTCAGGAGTTCCACTGTTCTTCTATCTGCTTAATAAAATAATTTCAAGGTGTTAAATGTTGCTTTCTTTGCAAAAACAGAAATAAGTGCTGGGCTGCAAACTTTATATGGCTTTGGAATATCATATAGGGCAATCCATTGGAAATACTAACTGCAGAGTTGCCACTTTCCAAACAAGATAGGATATGTAAGTATTTACACATAGTTGTTGGCTTGTACACTTTTCCATGGCATCATTACTCAGCTCCTAGGCTGAAATTCAACAAAAGTAAAAAATGAGACTCTTATCCCTATGTTTCAGTTTTCTTGTAGAACGTTGCAGCAGCATCACCAAAAATGCATCAGTATTATTTTTGCAATCAAAAGGAAGGTGATGTTTGAAATAGCTAGGTCAAAACCTTTAATTTTTCTGGGTTTATTTTTCTTCTACTTTTGCTGTTTCCTTTATGTTTCACATAAACATGGTTTTCCAATAGAGAACTGGGCTTTCCTATGACAGACTATGTGTAACATCCATAACACCCTAACTCCTTTTTGCATTTGTCATACTTGTAGTGTTTGTGCGCTCCCATTGTGATGGAAAACAAGGACTAAACAAAAGGGGAGAATGGGGAGAGAAAAGTTGAGAAATTACTAGTTTAGCATGAAACATAAGAAAACAGAAGGTAGGTCCCAGAGGGTTTAAGATTCTTCAACTTAGTTATAATCTCAGCATACCAGCAGCATGATTCTTGACAGACCTTGTGAAGACATCATAAGAACAGGAAATTTTAAGAAAGGTTAGGAAGAGGACTATGAGGATACATTTGTAGATACTCGTAAGACATCAGGCCAGGAAGGAAATCCCTTATAAACCTAATGAGCAAGAGATGTTTCATATGTCAGAAGTATAAACTGATCCTTTTACAGTAAAATGGAAATAACCTGTGAAGGATTTTAGCATACAAAATTCTTATAAGGAACAAACAGAGGTATTCAAGTAAACCATTCAAATATCAAGGGAGCTGATATGTTCAGCAGTACTGCAGTCATGTATTGACAGGACTGCTGTCCTGGGTTCAGCAATGCAGTCAATTTTTCTCCTTCTTAGTAGATGGTGCAGCTGTGTTTTGAGTTTCAGCCTGGGAACAATGCTGATAACACCGATGTTTTTAGTTGTTGCTAAGTAATGTTTAGTCTGACCAAGGACTTTGTGAGTCTCATGCTCTGCCAGGGAGGAGGGGAAGCTGAGAGGAAGCAGAGACAGAACGCCTGACCCAAACTGACCAAAGAGGTATTCCAAGCCATTGCACATCATGTCCAGGGAGGTAACTGGGAGTTATCTGGAAGGGCACTCTCTCTTCTCAGTTGGGCTTGTTCCGGCAGGTGGTATCGTATTCTCTTCCCTTGTCATTTCCCTTATCATTATTATTATTGGTGGTAGCAGTAGTGATTTGTGTTATACCTTAGTTACTAAACTGTTCTTATCTCAACCTGTGGGAGTTGCATTCTTTCAATTCTCCTCCCCATCCCTCCAGGAGCAGGAGGGTGGAGGACGGAAAGAAAGAGGGAGGGGGGAGTAGAAACTGTGGGGCTGACTGGGTTTAAACCACAATAGCCACATACACTTCAGAACAGAAAAAAAGGCAGCTGTACTAACATAGAGTAAAATAGTAACATCAGGTTCAGAGCTTCAGCTGCATGTATAGATAGAAAATGCTGTATCTCATAGACATGCTGCAGAAACCTAGATACAGCTTTGACCTCAAACATCAGGCTACAGCCCCCCACTAGAATTGCTATCAGGATGGTCAAAGTAGCCATATGAATAGTAGTAAAATATAACGGTCTTCAGTTCAAGAAAAAAAATTCCAAGTGATACAAGGATTCTGGCAGTCACTAGAAGTGCAGAAATGTAAATCTGTTTGCAGCAAAAACTCTCTGCCTTTTGCCTACTTCATCTGCTTTTGTAAACACGGTGCAATTTTATCAACCCGTGATCTTTTTCCTGTGTTTCTAACCAAGAAATTCATATGGAATAAGAAGTAGCCATACAGTTTTTAAATTGAAAGTCAAAGCAACTTGGTTCCAAGGATCATTTAAAAGTTTGTCTTCCAAGATTTATATCTTCCTGATTTTTTTTCCCAAGTGTTGTATTCCTCAGGTTTTTGTGTTTTCTTTTTTTTTATTATTATTTTGGTTTAGTCTTCCCTTCATGCTTTTTTCTATTCCTATCTGTCCTTTTTCTCCTTCTCTTTCCTTCTTTCCTTTGTCGGGTTCCTGGGCACTCATACCAAACTTATTTTTAATAATTATATAGGCACAATCACCATTCACATATCTGTCTGCTTGCTTAATTGTTGGATTTTTTTCAATCCTTTCTCCTTCATATTTATTTACTTATTCTCGTACTTCCTCTTAAGTAGTCCATTTTGTCCTCTGGTGCCCTAAGAGCAAGAGATACCATAAGTATCTATGCAATTATTTGTGAAAACATAAATATTTTGCAGGAATGTTAAGTATAAAAACATCTTCCTGGATTTAAAATCCATGCTGCAAGATAAAGCTGACAATCAGCTTTATTCCAAATGAATCAGAGACATGTATCTCTGCACTCTCTTCCATCCATTTAAAAGACGACTGAGCATTTCTCTTTTGTGTGCTGGGAAGAAGAGCTGAAATGAATCACCATCTTTAATGAAAATGTTGCATGTAAGCCTTTATTTTTAGCTACACAAAAGGGTTACGACACTTCTTTTGAAAAATAAATAACATACTTTCATTGCAGTTTTACTTTGTATAAATTAATAAATTTTATCAGATTAAAAATAGCTTTAGTACAAAAGTAAATACTGGGGTCTTGAAGAAAGGAATTAGGTTTTAGAAAAAGGAGACAGGACTTTCATGAGCAAGGAATGAGAAATGTTTCTAAGCATAGGAAGAGACATGGAAAAAATAGCAATGTGAGAAGCTCAAAAGGCAGAAGATCAGAGAGAGGCAAGACAAGAGCAAGTGAATGAGGGAAAGAGGGGAAAGAAGATCAGAAGCAAGAAATGTGAACAGCAATTTATGGTAAAAGGAAATCAAGTAAAGCCTATCTAATGAATGTAAGACAAGGAAGAAATCATGATACAGGAATTTTAGTAGTGCAGTGACATAGTTGCACACGTATAGACAAAAAGGCTGTAGTCAATTTAATATACACAGCAGTGGATTTATCTAAAGTTCCTTACTCATTCTGGATCACCAAGAAAAACACATTTCCCATATTTTATTTACTCTACATGTCTATGAGACCAACTGTGGAGCTTATTCTACCAGTTTTTCAATACTGTTGTATTATTTCTAATGTGTCTTGTCTGCACATATAACTACAGTTTCACAATTTACAGTTATTTAATAAAGAAGCTATAACCATAGAATTTTAAATGCTGTATTTTTGTATCATTCACATATAAAAAAAAGTCATCATCTCTAATATTAATGCACACTTCTAGTGCCAATGCAGAACATTCACAGCAGCCTTAATGTATGTCACACAGACATACTGACAAACAGACATACTGACAAACAGACTAGTGACTTTCAGAGTTAAAATCCAAGTAAAAACCAAACTGAAATGACAAAGTGAGGTATTCTGAAAAGGATATGCAGTGAAATTCCCCAACACATGGGCATATAGATAAACTTATGCAAAACTATGAAAGCACAAATGGATTCTGCATTCACTTTTTTGAGATTTGGGCTATAAATCTGACATAAAAAGTTAGTGGTTGTGCCTGAATTGAATTAATTGAGTTTTTAAGTACAGTTGTTTCATTTCCAGACTGCAAAAATCGAAGGGGCTGGCAGATCTGAAACATATCTTCATCCCTCATGGTCTGGAGCTGCTTCTCTTTCCACCGGTTGTAAATCCCAGAAATGTACCCTTCTTTTGAAGGGTAGCAAAATGTCAGAAAAAAGTGTTATTAGGCAAATGTATCTCACTTATTTCTGGGTGGGGCGTTGCAAATTGGCTGTAATCAGTGACAGCAGGAGTAATCAGCTATTGAAACAAATAATTATGGTCGTTTCTTATGCTCCTGTCCAGATAAAAATCTGCGATGTCAGTCCAGTGGGTACCATGAAGGAATATGTATCAAAAGGAAATGCACTTTTCAAAAAGCTGGAAATAACCAAATCTGCATATTATCGTAGAACAGACTTATCAGTGTGGTGTTCAATATTCAGTATGATACATCTGTTTGTGTGTGGTCTATGCTCAACTGTATCCAATTACAAGGTAATGTCACTCATTCCACACTAATCCAATGCTCTCTATATATTACTCTAAGGTACTGACACCAAAAATACAGTAACAAAAAACTAAAGCTGTGGGAAAACCAGCAGTAAAGAACTGAATCATGTTTTGAACCTTCATTTGTGAAATGGTAGTGTACTTTATTTTAGAAAAGATCTTTCTATCATCTTCCTACCATCCCAGAGATATGTGAACAGAAGCAATTCTGCACATGATATTAAGCTTCAAACCTACATTTACTGTTATTTAGAGAGATTACCCAGCACTTCTACTTTTGCAGTGTAATTTTTAAAAGATATTGTTCTAGAACGAGCACTCCTGTGAACAAACAACTTGAATCTGGTGATTTCATTGGGGAAACTCTTGTGTTAACATGAGATTTGTCAGCTTTCCAAGAAACAGATGACAAGGTAGACACAGGGGCTCATTGTAAAACTAGCCCTTATGATTATAGAGAGTTTATGTGATCCTTGTCTTCTGTGGAGCTCAGGACTTTGTTCTTTCTCCAAGACTAGTGTTAATGCAAGGGACTGCAATCCTGTCTGTTCATCTCAAGATGTGACTTCTTCATGTAGAGCCAGACAGCTAAGAAGGATGTTTGAGCTTCACTGTCTGCTGTAGGTCAAGACTACAACACTGCTGCCACTGGAACTGCTGCTTCACTCTAAAGAGCGCTAGGTCAGAGAGGGGCTCTGAACCTTGATTGGCATCAACGCTGCACAGAGAAATCTACAAGATAAAATAGCAGGTTCCCTGTCTGAAGGTTTGTGCTTATCTCTGATCAACAAGGCTAACAAAACTGGACTTTTGTTTCCTATTGGAAACATGGGTAAAAGCTATTGCCTCATTGAGCTTTCCCTGCCTGCAGAGAAATGAGAATTTATTTCTTCCAAATTCAGATCTGGCTACTAACACCCATGCCTTCATCATTCTGATGGTACCTTTCTACAGCTTACTTCATCTGGGGCAACATTGTTTTATTTAATCAGGAGATTCAGGAAACTGGGGTGAAGGCACTTAACAGTTACCTAACATGCTCAATCTTTTCACTGTTTAACTTTGAGCTCCCTGCCTTTATAATCCATGCACTAAAAACATTCAAGAGGTTTAAAAGGTCAGATATTAGCACTAGGAGTTTGAAACATTAATAACAGATAGTATTTTAACATCAGAAATACAGATATGCTTACTTGAATTCCAAAGATGTTAAATAAAAAGTTCTTACTCGCAGGCCATACATAATTAAATATTGTTGCTAAAAATTTTGGAACAATATGTGTGAAATCTAATGTGCAGATTTACAATGATTATTGTGCTTTATGCTTATGTGACATAGTTTTCTATCTTGCTGATAGATGCATGTAGAGTAAACAATGTCACCTTTAGATTTCATAGTGGAGGTACTGTATAAACAGCTTGGCTTTTCTCATATATATATAAGTCTTCATTCCTAGACAGAATTTCATCAGCTGTTCATTACTAAGCATTATATGTTTAAAAAATATACCATTTTGTACAGTGCTTATTTCACACAATTTTGGGAACACATTTTCAAGTGTTCAAGGCCAGGTTGGACAAATCCTGGCATGGTTTAGGTAAGGTGTTCCTGCTTATGGCAGGAGGGTTGGAACTAGATGATCTTAAGGTCCTTTCCAACCCGAACTATTCTATGATTATACATATGAGTATATATACCTGTGTTTATATATATGAGTGTGCATGCACAGATACAGTTATCTATAGAGATATGTTGATAAATATATAAATAATTTATTTCCTATTGTAGAATCAGCTTTTCTACTTCTTCTATGATTTGAGTACCTGAATGTTTGCCTCCTTTGATTTCTTTTCCCATGGCCACCCCACTTGTGTAGTTTTCTTTCATCTATTTTATCACAACTGCTCTTCTCTTAGCTCAGTTGCTTAGTAGATGGCACATTGCTGGAAGTCTTTTCATCCTGGATTCATATGTTACTGTTGGCCTTGATGTAACAAAACCTGCAGTTAAGATAAAGTGAGCAGATATGGTTAAATGGTGGTATCCAGACAAGCACTTAAATTACTATAGTTCTTTGCTATTGATGCAAGGTCCTCACTAAGCAATGGCTTTCTTGGCCACAAACAGAACTTTTGCAGAACAAATGCCTACCTGAGTGATTAAAATGATTTTATAGTTCATGTAAATAGGGAAAACATTTTGTAAAATGGACTAATAATAAGCAAAGAAAACTAAGAAGAGATTTTTCTACTTGGAACATTCTGGATACCCAAACCTCCTTTTCTTTGTCTGCTATCAACAGTCTATTGGGAGGAACTGCTCTGCAAGCTTCACAAAGTCTGGTGCTCTTCTGGATAATATTTCTTAAGTATTCCTCTTTCATTGTATTAAATTCTCTTTCTTGAAATCTTATGAAGAACTACTGAGATATCACATCATAGGTATTTTTTACAGTCTCTACAGTTCCTACTAAGGAAACCATTATTCACAATTTCCCAGTCCTGCTTCCTTTATACAAATTAGAATCCACTTTATCATAGAATCATAGAATTATACTTTCTAAAATGTTACTGTTTTTTGCAAACTAGACCCCTAATTAACCGCACAAAAGCTATTAGAAAACCAGGATTTTTTTCTGTTATTAAGAATTATTAATCATTCACACCTTTTTTTCTCCTCTGACTGTAGAAGTCCATTTTAATTATTTCACAGAATGAGCTCTTATAAATTAAGCTGGTGCACTTATATGTCTGTGTCTCAGGTAGCTTATCTGATTTTGTATAGTGAAAGGGGGAGGGGGAGGAAGCCCCAAAAGTGATATCTGTCTCCTTTAAGCTTTCTCTGTATGTAAGCAGTTAACTTTAATTGGTTGTTGGAGCCTGCTAAGGGAAAATACTAAATCAGTAAAATGTTAGACACTCTATGGGTTACAGCTATGAACTAACTAATTTCATATCTGCCACTTATCTTTCATGGACTCCCTGTCTCAGACTTGCTGTCTTTGGAGAACAGCCAGCAAAAATTTGAGCTCACAAAATCACAGCGATAGATCGTTCTAGCTGGAGCTGAGATGAAAACTTTTCATATTGGCTTTTTGTAATATAACTATTTAAGAAGTTAAATAAGTTCACAGAGACAGAACTTCTTTCACTGTGCCAAAATGATGTAAGAGAAGATAAGCTGAACTAGCAAGAAAATAAACTAGTATTTACTCATAAATCTTGAAAATGCATATGAAGAAACATAAATTCCTTGCAACATGGAACATTTTGTGATATGTCCAGTGAGCGAAGTTTGAGCACCAGCAGACGGCACAGTGTGTACTTTCCTTCCATGATAGTTCAGGGTACAAAGGGGTTTGGGAGGTGTGATCCATGATTCATTTGACCAGCTGTAGATCTTCATATATGAACTACCTAAATTGTCATGAACAGCTACTGGTGGAGAGAAACATGTATTCTTATGGACTTTTAAGGACTGCTGCTCTGAGTAGATCAGAAGAGCCTCAGTGTAAATGTTACACTTTTCTAACTATGTGGGGAGTCCAGGCTGACTAACTTGAACAAAGAAGTGCACACTGTAGTTGTCTAAAATTAAAGGATATCTAAAATTAGATTATAGGAGTGCCAGCTATGAAGCCCAAAGCAAGTGGAAGTGTGTCTTAGACATAGCTTTACACATTGCATAAGTATTCTTCCAGAGCATTTCGCAGTTGATAGGTCTTGAGTTTACTGGTGGCTGCTTTTTTTTAATCTTCTATGGCTGTTTCCTCTCATAAAATCTTATCGAAGTTCAGTGACATTTTGCTTAACAGAACATTAGACCTGAAACCTCTTTCCTAAAAATAGTTGGATAATAGACATCTAGATAGTCCCTAAAAATGGACAACTACCTTCGAATTTCAGGATAGCTTTTACAGAACAGAGAGATATTTTCCAGCAAATTACTCGCTTAGAAGACAGGGAAAAGGTGGCAGCATAGATGACTGTCACATTTATCAGATCTGCTGTCAGCTGATACTGGCATGATGTCACTGAGGTTTTGAGGGAATTATTATATGGATTACTTTGTCTACATTACAAAAGCAAGATATTTTTTTCCTGTCTTCATCTACTCCTTCCTTCCTGCCCAGTTTATCTTCTGCAAGCAGAGGCGCCACATCCTTTGCTCAGCTTCTGTCTTATTGCCCTTTTTCTGGCTTGCTAGTTGGCTTCCTGCCTATTTCTAAGCCATTTTCCTATCTATTTTATCCTCACATTGAAATCACACAGCCCTAATGAGAAAAAACTTTCATTCCAATTTGTTCATAGAGGGCACAAAAAAAAAAAAAAAAAAAAAAAAAA
>NDXB01007475.1:193718-230788 GCA_002631895.1 Agapornis roseicollis | reverse complement strand
AAAATAAAAAAAAAAAAAAAATAAAAAAAAAAAAAAAAAAAAAAAAAAAAAAAAAAAAAAAAAAAAAAAAAGAAAGAAAAAGGCATAAGGAAAAGCAAGGTAATGTAAGAAAAAGTGTATCTATGTCATATATATGCTCCTCTTAGTGATAACCTTTGCATTTCTGATGGACTGGTGGACACAAATCTTATGGAAATACAGCCTTCCTTCTGCTAAAAATATAAAGAGAAATGTGATATAGTTGGTATATTTTCATTAAGTTTGGGTGAATTTCTTCAGCCAATAATTTAGTTATTTCAATTCAGCACCTACAAAGCACTAGGGCATTCCAAAGTCATTAAGCTGATTTTGTTCTCTGTCTCAATTAGTACTGAAGTAATTTATACCAACTGAAACAGCTTTGACAAGGAAGATTGACCAAGTACCAACTGACGGTTTGCTGTCCGGAACTGTGCTAATATCTCTGCATATTCCTGCTGACATTCAGAAAGGAAGGATTTGAAGTTTGGTGTCCCAGTGTTAAAGAAATAAAAATCAGATTTCACCTTTTCTAGGCAAGAAGATCCTGATTTGTACTAATAATATTAAAAAATAAAGTCTTATGCTCCAGACATCACCAATGTATTTATAATATGCAAAAGACTGCTCTTTAGTTTCTCCTTTGAGGCAGAAACTCAGAAAAATAGGGCAGTATTGGAAAAACAACAACCTTTTGGAAGTTTAGTTCTACATCATTTTCCTTCACTTTAAACAATCCACCATCTTTGCTCTACCTTCTATAGCTCAGCTAATCAGCTGGTTTCTAGAAAACAAATTTAAACCAGGCAAGGGTTTCTTACTTCTTGTCTATGCTATGGTAATGCAACTAAACCCTAAAGGCTGTATCCTGACATCCATTTAATGAAACCCTTTCTCCCCTATCACTTTTTCATTCTAGCCTGATGCTAAATGCTCACTAGACCTTTAGACAGATTTTATTCTTTTTATCGCTAAAACAAAATACAACATACAACATTTCTCTTCCTGTTCTGTGCATTCATGTTTTCATCCTCTCTTCTTCAGTCCTTAGCAAAACCCATGATGGGAAAATAATAGAGATTGATAAATTTTTGTTATTAGATCTTTCAGACCTCTTTCCTAGCTTCTGTTATTACACAAGGCCTTTCCAGTTTAGAACATAAGAGAAAAAAATGCATTATTTTGTGTATATTCCTTTAGTGTGAGAACTGTTGAGAATTTAATAGTATATGCCTGAAAAGAATCCACTGAACAAATTAGTCCAAACATTATTGTGTTCACTTGGAGCAAAAATCCCATCCTAGTCTTGAGAAGTTATTCCAGAGGAAATCTCAATTGAAACCAACATCATTAGTTTTCACAAAATCACCAGTTTTTAAATAAATCCTTTTTCACAGCTGTCACTAGTGAGAATCAATTCAGAATGAGTAATAGATAGATGCACAGAAGTTAAGCTCTCTAAGCTATAAAACAAAGAAAAATTCTGAAAACTTGACAAAGCCCTTAGAGTACTTCAGAACTACTTCAACATTAGCACATTTACCCAGGGAAAGATGATAATTCTCTTCAATGTGGCCTTTCCTATTCACAGAAAGCTTTTTTACTCATGCCAGCTTCCCTGATGCAGACTACTCCAGGCTTCACCTCATCATTTCTGTCTATAACTTTCAATGCTACAGTTATAGATGCCATATCAGCCCCTAAGAAAGAAATTAAAAGCTCAGTGTTACAAAGTCTATGTTGCAAACATCTCACAGCTTGTTTGATTTCCATGACCTGGCTTCATTTAGAACGGGAATATTTTCTGCGACAGAGAGAAAGGACTCAGGATGCTCCAGCCACGCTGTAGGCAGCACTGGTGTGGAGCAGGTGCACCTCGTGTTCCCTGTCACAAGGGAAGAGAGAATGTGTTGCTGTATTCAGACTCCAGCACTATACATTTCAGCAGTAAGGATCATTTTCATCAGTGGAATCTCCTCCATTTGCATCGCATCATTTATCCTCAATAGAATGTAGATAACCTTCTCAAGCTGTTGAAAGTAGGTGTAAATCTATGAGTGTTTTGGTGTAAGAATGATGGAAAATCGTTTAATTATGCTGTATGAAACAGTCTCCACAGTATGAGCCTCCCTGCAATCAGCACACTAGAAATAGTTTCCTCTGAAATGAATATCTTTAAATTCAGAATATAAAAATCAGTGTCAAGCAATGATTTTTATAGAACCTATTATGTAACTAAGCCTGCCAATGCCTGCCCTGCTACACCAGAGAAATCAGACATTTCTTATGAGAAAAGATAAAGTTTATAAGAGAGAGAATGCTCAGTCTTGGGTTATATTGATCTTCAGTAGCAACAGATAGTTGTGTCCAACATTTCCAGTTTTCAGGCTGCAGCCTGAGAGTACGTCAGAAGTTGATATATTTTACAATCAATTCACCACTTCTGAGCTTTTCCCAGGACAAAACATTTAATTTGTAATTTGAAGTAAGAGTCTTATTTTGGTGCTTAAATAGAATCCTGTGTAATGGGGCTAGAGTACTAATAGACATGTCTATCCATATCCACATCAGTCTGCATAACAAATATTGTTTGAGGATGCCAGTTCTTTTTGCAGATAATATTGGCCTTTCACCTTTACCTTTTCATTTCCATATGTGCCTGAAATTGGTAATGACATACCAAAGAGCTGTTTCATTTCTTGCTACTAGAAAAGCAAAAAGAGAGTGCAATTAAGAGTCAGCAACCTGAATAACCTTCCTTTCAAGCAGGAGAGGCTTATGATAGGGAACTCATTTTCTTACTGTGGGCTGCAGATGAGTGATAATCAAGCAATGAGTTACTTACAAAGCCAGTTAAGCTATGTTTCTACGCAAAGCATAGTCAGTTTAAGACCATTGTCACCAAACCAAAGGCCTCTTCTGCATATATTTAAGCTCCCCTTTTCAGTTCCACCCCTCTTTTCAGGAGCTCCAGCACTCATTAGAGGTCTCCCGAAGCTGATTCAATTCAGAGTTAATTTTTACTTTTTTTTTTTTATTATTATTATCCTCTTGCAAAGTTAGTGAATTGGATTAGCTCACAATGGAATCCACAGGTGGTGCAAAGCATGCTGAAACAGCATGTGGCCAGGAGTGGGAAATAAAAAGGAGAAAAGAAAGACAGTGGGGTGTCGTCATGAAACACCAGCTAGGGTGAGGAGAGGGATCTACTCACCTGATGCAGAGAACCTTCTTCTTAAAGTCACGATGAGGCCACATGAGGCATGCAGACTGGAAACTGAAGATTATTTTAGGCCAAAGCTTCTATTTCATTAACCGAGTAAAATAAAAGAAAAAGCTAGGCTAGGTGGGAGGGTAAAATATGATTATAAAATGACCACCAGGGTCTTGGGGGGGGTGGCATTTTGAGTTTAGTCCATGAAGACTGGTAAAAATTACAGACCAAAAAAATGAATTTAGAGACTGTCACAAAGTACTGCTATGTTTTCTTTACTTTCTTATTATGTTTGGTTTTAAGGAATTCTGAGAAACTACACAAACTCTCCAGGCATTTTCAGAGACACCTGCTAAAGCAAGAAGACATTATGTTAAATTTCAATCATCATGTTAAATCACAGGCTTCTTTGAGAAGTAATATGTCACCCTGATAATGATCTCAGAAGCCAGTGGTTCAGACTCCTCCTTAGAGCAGTTGTACACAAATGAACAGAATAAACACAGGATCATTTTGGTCTGTTGATTCAAAATGTGCTGAATAATAAAAAGGATCTGATCTGATGTGCCAGACCAGTGTGTAATATACTGTTATATGATGTCACCAAATTTAACTCAACAAGGTTGGGTTTCATCTCAGTTTGTACCCCAAGAGATTCAATTTCCCAGCAGTTAATGAACAAACAACTGTCACATTGAGAATACTTTGAAGAACTTTAAATATTTTAGTTTATGTTCTTCCAGGAAAAAAATCACATTAGTAAGACAACAAAATTTTTGTTTATCTTAAAAGACTTTGTCCAGATTAAGAAAAAGAAATGAATGTGTGTTTAGTTTTAGTGGGTTTATCTTTAAATGTTGCACAAAAATAAATTTGTTTTATGGAAATGTAGCTCCTGTGCCTTAGCACATGTTGAAACAAGTCATTTTTCCAACACAAGGTTACCTCATTTAGTGCTTTATTTGCAATATTAGATCTAAATTAGGCTGGTTTCTGTGCTTTAATTTTGTTCAGTCTGTAGAGTAGCTGTGTAGTAGTCTGCTGGCACTGAATTTCCATATCGGTATGAAAAAACATAGCAGTGTGCTCAAGGAGCTTTTGTAGAGCATATGTTGCTCTATTTATTCTTTCCTTATGCCAGGAGCTTACCACACTCACAATATATGTATATATGTTTTTTGTACCAGTTAATGGAAACACATTTAACTTTAAGGTAAAAAAGCTCTTCCTTTCTATTCAATTTGCTATGAAACTATAGGGAATGGGGTAGAGTTTCTTTGTTCTGCTTGTCCTGCCAGGAAAACTATGAAATGCTGTTAAAGTATCTGTAAGTACCAGTACCCAAGCCTAGTTCAAGTACTGGATGATCCTTTGTTGAATCCCAACTAAATATTGCCATCTCCCATATCTCCCAGTCGCATAAGGACAGCCTGTGAGCCACAGGTTGAACCCAACTTACTAGGAAACTACTAAACTGTCTCATACCCTAGGCACTTAGGTACTATATAATGTTACTATAGGCCTAACATAGCTGAAGTGGGTCCTACAACAAATAGCACTAGGACTAGGAGAAAGTGATAAGGAGAAAGTGATAAGGGATCAGTCTTTTGGCCTTCCTGCCTTCCCTCATAAACATGAGTACTGATGCAGTTCTGGAAGATGAAGAAATGGGAAATACTGTCTCACCTACTTCTATTCTTTCTCAAATCTGGTCCACCAAAAAAAATGTTGAAAAGCTTATTTACAAGAGTGCTGAATCAAAGACTTCAAAATGTATTAGTTCAAACTAATTAAAGGTCTGAATCTGAAATAGAGTATTTAAAGAACATTAAAAAGTCATGCAGGCAGCCTCAGAAATATAGTGGCAGTATTCACTTAGTTCACTTCAAAAGATGCCCATGTGAGGATTAAGTGTACTTTAACTAATACACTTAAATTCAAATCTCAAATTAATTTGGCTACCAGGTAGACAAGCACTTCATTGACGATAAAAATCTTTATGTCTTTTTTCTGAAATGGTTGTGATATTACACAAAAGGTGACAAGAGGTCTCAGAAGCACGTATGGCACTGTCTCAGGAATTTTCTATTGCACAGAAGTGAGAGGATTGCCCATGACAAATCCAGGACGGACTGGGTCAATGCATTTACTGCTGCTGTGAGCAGCTTGTATGAAAGGTGTATGATTGTGTCCTGCTGCTCTTGGCTAGTCCCATGTTAGTCCTGAAGAGCTTTCTGTCCAGAACCCTCTCAGTGGTGCTTCACATCTCCACTGCACCTGGATCTCCACAGAACCTCCTGCAGTCTTTAACCTGCAATATTTATAGCAATTTCAGTCTTCCTCTTACAATCTCTAACCACCAGTGGTGCCCCACCATCTGCTGGTGCTCAGAGGCATCTCTATGTCCTCAAGCCTTCAGACACTTACTTGACAGATAAGTATTTAATGTATTATATAAAGTGTTGAAATAAACGGCAAACAACAGAAAAATGTTGACAATAACATACTACTTCAACGCTTTATGCTTCATCAGCCTTTTATTTCAACACTTTACACTCAATGTGTGAAAATGATAGGGTTTATCAAGGGCATTTTTCTTTGAGTAACGTTAGCACGCAGCGTTGTGATACAAAACATTACTTACAGTTACAACATGCTGAATTCTCAATGCACAATTTGAAAAATCTGCCAAACTCTGTTTACTTTGGTCTTTTTTTCACCAAGGATGCATTGTGAACTTTTGTAGGTTAAGTCAGCAACCAGAGGTCCTTCTTGCTCTTAAAATACACTGCAATGCTAACTGACTCCCACAGTCTTGGTGATGGTTAAATATGAGACTATTTTATGTAGAAAGACTGAAAGGTAGA
The DNA here is from genome assembly GCA_002631895.1 of Agapornis roseicollis. Taxonomy (NCBI): domain Eukaryota; kingdom Metazoa; phylum Chordata; class Aves; order Psittaciformes; family Psittacidae; genus Agapornis; species Agapornis roseicollis. The sequence goes on along the minus strand of NDXB01007475.1, from coordinate 224,689 downwards.
AATGCTGAAAGAGGAACTAGAGTCAGTGATTCAAAATATAAGAGCTGAGTTAGGCATTTTCTGCAAACTATTTAGTCAATGTCAGACTTATTTTGCAATTGTGACTTGCTATAATTTGTATTGCAATAGTACCAAACAAGGATCTGAGCTCAGTCATCCCAGGCATCTGAACTCAGTCATCCCAGACACCTTAAGTGAGAAAGATTCAAACACACTGCCAAATAAAATGCAGTAGAAATATGCAAATTTTAATATTTTGTTTAACCAGTTTGTCATTAATTTATCTTCATTTATAATTATTCAAAAAACACTGTCCATAGGAAATGCAAACCCTTTTTTTTCTATTTCTGTATACTAATTGCTTTTAGTCCTGCATACAGAGTCATCTGAAAGATCTAGTATTCTTGCAATTCCCCGAAGTGCATAACTATAATTCCTACCTAGCACTGCATTAGAAGAAAGTGCAGTAATCTCTGTCAGGAATCAATACTTCACTGAGCAAGCCTTTACTTGCTTACAAGAAAATTTGTTCAGAAATTCTAGGTAAAAGTGAATTGTTCCTCCCAACACAATTACACCTGTCCCTCTTTTTCAGTGCCTAATAAGGAAAAGCTTTGATCAGAGTTTTGGAATGGTGCAGGAAGACAGTGGGTATGGTAAAGGTGGTCTGAGGAAATCAAGAACTTGAAAACATTGTGCATTTCCCTTGGGAAAGACATAATTTGCCTAAGAAAATAAATAAATGAAAACTGATTTTTCTAAAGGTTCTAAAGTTTAAGGTTTACATTCATTTGACCATAATGCTGATAATTTGTTTTGCATAGCTGAGCTTTTCAAATATTTAAACTGTTTGCACCAACGTGCTTCCTTTTAGATGCTAAATTGTTTTTTTTATACTGATGTGGTCCTTAGTATTGAACAGTGGCATATTCCAGGAATCATATTTTCAGGGTGCATTATCAAAGGTATTGTTAACAATTTTGTGCAGCTCAGCTATTTTCCTACAAGTTATTGACATAAACACATAACACAAATGAGCTTATCTGCATGGGGTCATTTAAGTTCCTACAGGGCTGTGTAGACACCACATTCTACTGAGTTCTGTATAACATCTGTCAGCAGAAACAAAGCTTTACAAATTACAGTGAGCAGTGGGAGCTCAGATACATATCCATGGGGAAAAAAAGGAAAGGAGATTGGAATATTGTTATTTTCAGAGTATGTCAACTTTGTAGGCTTTAGGCTAAAAGGATGTAAAATGTAGAGAAGCTACAGTGTTATGGAAGAACTACACATGACATAAGACCAGGACTGTTGAAACTGGATATGGGATGAAAAGTCCCATAAGGCTGATTTTTAGCTGGCCTTGATAAAGACTTTCAATATGCAGTTTTTTATCAGGTATGTGATACTGAAACAAAACACTTTGAACCTTAATGTGTTTTCAAAGTTCTTGGAAAGATAGCGTTTGAAAGAAAACAAAACAAACAAACAAAAATCAATGTAATATGCATCTACAAATAATTTTGTCAAAAATAATCTCTTTGTCTTTAACTCAGTGTCTGAACATGGAATTTCACCCAGTTCTATAAATAGATACTGTAGTACACTGCAACAAAGGTAAATGCATATTTTAAGACCTAAGGTATTCTGTAACTTGTAAGTGTGGAACCATATGGGTAATCACTTTATACAACAGTTCATAATATCCTTTTCCACCATAGAAGATAAAAAATGCAAACTTTTCCATGCAAAGGGTTTAATTCGGGATTCTTCATTTCTTCTGCAATCGCCTTGAGCATAGCAAGGAGCTGAAGTCTTTAAATTGCTTTTAGTTGCTTATCAGCTGTTATAGAAGAAAGGTATGCAATAACTGACTTTGGTTTTGGCAGGAGAAAGAGAAATTACTATCAGTTTTAAAGAATGTTTTTGTAATATCTATTCTGCTGGGCCTGTCTAGGATAGAAATCATTTATTTCATAGCAGCTCATATAAGGCTGTAGTTTAGATTTCTGATTATAACAATACTGGTAACACACTGATGTTCTAGCTATTGTTGACCGGTGTTTGCACAGTGTTAAGCCCTCCTCTTTTTCTCACTCTGCTTCCCCACTTGAAAAGGATGGGAGGCTATGCAATAGTCTGGGAGGGGAAATGACTGGGCAGATGACCCAAACTAATCAGAAAGATGTTGCATACTATATAACATCATTCTCAGCAATGGAAGGAAATATAGGAGAGCTTAGGACAGTTAAACATGCTTTGCTCAGGAACTGGCAAAGCAGACCGATGGGAGATGCTGAATGGCTGACTTTGCATCACTTGTTTTATTTTCATCTCCTCTATCCTTTCCGCCTATCCTTCACTACTAATTATTATTATTATTACCATCATGATCATTACTATTATTGTTATTATTGACCCCCAAGTTCCTTGTTTTAATTTTTGCTTTCCTTTTCCCCCTCTAGGGATCTGGGGAGAAAGTGGGCAAGTAGTTGTGTGGTGTTTAGCTGCCCACTGTGATTTGCCTACAACATATATACATACATAAATTTACATTTTTAACAACACATTTCAGCAGATATTCTCAGAATTCAGTTTCATACTACATCCCCCAACCCCTCTGAATCATCCAAAGAAATATTTCCAAGCAGGTGCAGTAGATTAGTGAAATGAGCCATATTAAAAAAAATGTCTTTTGCCCTACCTCTTCCCAAAAAAATCCTGACATTGACATGAAAGGATGGATAACTGCAAGGTTTTAACAGTGGTCTGGAACAATGTGAAGTGATTACATTTGTCCTGGTTTAAGCCTAGCCTGTCATTCAGAAACAACACAGCTGTTTGCTCATTCCCCCCACCCCCACCACTCCCCCCCACTTCCAGAGGGATGGGGAGGAGAATCAAAAGAATGTAACTCCCACGGGTTGAGATAAGAATAGTCCAGTAACTAAGGTATAACACAAACCACTACTGCTGCCACCAATAATAATAATGATAAAGGAAATAACAAGGGAAGAGAATACAATTCACCGACTGATACCCAGCCCGACCAAGCAGTGATCTAACCCTTCCGAGTAACTGCTCCTAGTTTATATAGTGGGCATGACATGCTGTGGTTATGGAATACCCCTTTGGTCAGTTTGGATCAGGTGTCCTGTCTCTGCTTCCTCTCAGCTTCCCCTCCTCCCTGGCAGAGCATGAGACTCAGAAAATCCTTGGTCAGGCTAAACATTACTAAGCAGCAATTAAAAACATTGGTGTCATCAGCTCTGTTCCCAGGCTGAAAGTCAAAACCACAGCACTGCACCAGCTACCAAGAAGGAGAAAAATGACTGCTACTGCTCAACCCAGGACAATGTTTTAAGAAAATTTCATTACAAAACCCAAAAATTTTAATTATCCTCTAAATGCCTTTTATTATTTTTTTTCCTGTGCTGCAGTACATAAACATTTGAAATGGATCAACAGTGATAAGCTTTCTACAAATACATGTGCCCAAAATTATTTTCACCCGACAGACATGGCAGGCCAAAACTTGGAAGGGAAGACAGGGAACAGAAAAGTGTCTCGGCTCATGAGGTTAAGTGACTAATAGGGTTGGGATAGAAGTTTGATTATCTTTGTGACATCTTGTCCATTCAAATACCATGAACTACTAGGAGACTTTCTTTAATTTCCAGAGCACATTTTTAACAGTATTCAGCATCCCAAAAGAAGGAAGGTCAAGTAACGTTTTTAGGTCAGGAAGCAGTGTCTGAAAGACAGTGAGCATCATACTCTTGCCAGAAATCCGAAACCTATACTCTTGCAGTTCAGGGTGCTGGGTTTTTTTGAATTATTGCATACATCTGTTGTTTCAGAAATCTTTGAAAGAAAGAAAGTAGAATTTTGTTTTCCTCATCATTATTTTATGATATTGCTTTGTATGAAGAGATATATAAGCTTTGGAGTAAATCAGTAAAGAAAAGCTACATTTAAAACATTTTAAATATATATATTTTACGTGTACTAATGATTCTTATATGAGAAGTTTGCAATTAAGGATTCTATGAAGAGAACACTTAAGAAAAACCTGTTGTTAACAACATAAACTATGTAGTCATCCATTGCTTATCTAAAGTGAAAAGGTGCCAGACTGCTGTTCAAAACAGTGATGACTTGTTTGGAAAACTAAAAAAAGGCTTCTCTTTGGAGAGGTTCTAGTCTGTAAATTTGTGCAGTGACACAAGAATATAAAAACTTTGCAATGAATACATATGAACAGAAAGAGTTCAGTAACATTGAATTAAATCTCAGGCTTCTCTAACTTTCGAGCTCCATATTTGGAGAAAAATGCATAGAGACAGGGGATGAAAGTCACATAAACAGGAAATGCCAGAAGTTTTGCATCCAAAATACTTTCTCTGTTGTCTTGTAACTTGACTTTAGTTTTTCCTGTTTAGAAAAGCTTCATGGGGCGGAACTACAAAAATGGAATTTAAGCAGTCAAATAGAAAAAATGCTGGGCAATCAGAGCAGACATAGTGAAGCCATACATCACACTTTCATGATTCTGAATAAAACATCTGTTAAAAATACACCTGATTACTTACAGATAATCTGCAACAAGATTAATAAACACATGTAAAAAAATTCCAGAAATCACTTGACCAAGCTAAGTTTTGGCTCAAAGCAATCTGTAGGTTTTTAGCAAGCTTACACATTGAAAAATAGGGCCTTAAAGGGTTGTGCTGCAATACTGTAATTAAAGGATTATGTCAGACGAAGATTTATACACATGCAGATTCAAAATGAAAAGAATTGATTGTAAGTGACTTATCCTTGATCTTTGCACTTGTCCACTGTGGATGTCCTTGATAACTGCACCAGTGTATTAAGATATCTATAGACTCTACTTAGCTGGCTGGCAAAGTTCTCCATACATACTGGATTTCAATTTAATTTGGTTATGCTATAGGTAAATATTACAAATTTTCCAGAATTCATGTATCAAGTTTCAAAGTAATGTTTTGTAATTTTAATCAATATATGAGTTTGAAAGGAGTAAAACTGTTCATTTACAGTCCTGCAAGTGTGTTTCTTTCTGATAATTGAGTAAAAATACTGAAATACTATCAGGTGTTGCCAGTACAAAATGGCATACTTCCATGCACTGCTTTTCACAGAAAGAACGTACTTTCTTTTTATTTGCAATGATAAATTTGTGCTGGTTTTGTCTGCGGTGGAGCTAATTTTATTCATAATAGCTATTACAGGGCTTTGTTTTGTATCTGTACTGGAAACAGTGTTGATAATTAAAGGATGTTTTAGTTATTGCTGAGCAGTGCTTACAAAGAGTCAAGGCCTTTTCTGCTTCTTACATTATTCCACCACTGAGTAGGCTGGGGGTACAAAAGAAGTTAGGAGGGGACACATGGGGGACAGCTGATGAAACTGACCACAGGGATAATCCAGACCATATGACATCATGTTCAGCACCTAAAACTGGGGGAAGAAGGAAGGAAGGGACGTTTGGAATAATGACATTTGTCTTCCCATGTAACTTCTTTGCATGATGGAGCCCTGACCTGAAGACTGCTGAACACCTGCCTGAACATGTGAAATGGTGAATGAATGCCTTTTATGTGTTAATATTTCTCCCCTAATTCTTATGCAGGATGATTTATATTATTGAACTCTAGGTAGCTGAAGCAATACATGAATGAATGCTCAGGTACCAGTCATCTAGCAGCAAAAGTCCAAGGCACCAGAAGTACTGAAGACAATTCTATCTGAGGAGTGAGAGAAGTGAAGGCATTCTTTTTGGAGAGTAAAATACTGCAACTTAGAAGGGTGAGGAGAAAAGCAGTTAAGAGATGCTTATAAACCTGAGGGACTAACACTTGTGGACACCTATTAGGTTACTTGCTATGGCGTACTCTGACATAAGGACTGGAAGCAGGAGCATTCCTGTACCTGAGCCACCCTACCCCAAAGTTCACTTCCCGCCCCTCCTCTCCCCCCCAGTTCCACTCTACTAGCAGCATAAACAAAAGGTAATGAAGTTATGAAGTGTCCACAGTTAATTCAAATACAGTACATGACAGCACAGTGTGTTTGAAAAAGGCATAATATCCCAAGGGATACTCTTCCTCTCCATTCTTGTCCAGAATTTAAATCGTTTGTTCAGAGAATGAGGTTATCCATTGTTTTTATATATTTCACATCTTTTCATCACAGAATATCTTTTCAGACAAGAAAGGCTGTATGGGTCATTTCTGCAAAGGTCACCTTTCTTTATTAATCCCTGAATTAGTGTCAGACCATACAGCTGACCGGTTGCCAGTGCGTTTCCATGATTTATTGCAGCATTTTTTTTTTTTTTGTGAACAGTTACACCCTCTACAGTGTTACTGCCATTATTTCTCAATATATCCAATGTTTTCCCTTGGCATCATATACCATTCTCCTTTCACCTTCTTCATGTAAAATCTTTTTATCTAAAAAAGTCTTTTAGTACCCAAAGTCTTTGAAATGGTGCTTGTGCCAAGCACCTCAGTTGTTTCTCTCATTTAAAGTAACTGCTTCCAGCTCATAGAGTAATAGTGCCAGTGAACGGATCTGATATGTTTGCAGTTTGAGAATTAGAGTTTTCTCAGTTCTTAATTGCATCAGTTTCTGTGAAGCACTTCTACTTTTATTCTCATCCTGAAGGAAACCTCAGCTGTGGTCAAGGCTTCTCTGTGCACACAGGAGTCTTGCATGTTCTTTGACTTAACAGATGCCACATTTCACTTGCCCTTCCTTTTGCTTCTATTTCATGCTATAACCAGACACCTCATCTTCTTGGCATTTATTATGAGTCAAAGTTGACCAAACCAATCTTCCAAGGTTAATTATTAATTTGATTCATCAATAATTCAAACTTTTTTTTCAGTTCTGTGATGTCATCTGTGTTAGTTAAGGACCTTAACTTTAGATCATCTCAAGTCATGACCTTTACCTCATTTATCATTCTTACTGTCTAGTTTAAGAATATGATGAAAAGCTGTAGTGACTCTCTGCTTCCTTATATTATACCAAGTTTTGACTTGTTTAATTTTTCATTATTTTTTTCAAATCTGCAGGAGTCTTCAAATACAGCCTTCATAATTGCAATTTTATGATCTGAATTCCATGTGACTTTCCACAATGCTTCCAACCAGACTAAAACTAACACAAAAGTCAAGACAAACATCATTATTGGCCTTTTCACTTTCTTCATCAGCCAGCACAGCATGCATATCTAGTCAGTGTAGCTTGAGTGTGGGTAGAAGTTGCCCCAGAGTCATCCCTTTTTACTCTTTAAAATTACTTTTATCTGCAAAGTGTTGCTCTCAACGTGTTTTTCCTGATATGTGTTTCAGGAAAAACTTTTTAGCAATCCAGTTCAACTATTAATTGTAGACACTTCTTTCATATTTCTTCTTTCCCCCTCCTTCCCCCCATACATACTTTCATCAAAACTGACTGGAGCCAAAATGCTCTCAAAATTTTTTTTGACATTAGATTTTTTTAAGCCACTGCATTTCCTCTCAGTTTAACCTTTCTGTACATTCTTCCCAGTTTTGTATTCCTGATCTCTTTAAGTTGCTGGGCATTTTCTTACTGAAATTTTTATCAGGCCCATTTCAGAAATGTGTTCATTCCTTATAATGATGTCTTCATACTTTTAGCTTTCATCAGAACTTTGATTTCTTTTTGTATCTTTGTCAAGCTTAGCCAACTATTTCTGTTTATATAGTCCAATAACTTTCTTTCCTGAATTTAGTTTTGCTTCCCTGAATATTTTCTGTCCAGTCTGTAATTAGATTTCTTCAACAATACAAATTAATGGACTGAAAAACTGCCCAAATGTCACCTTGAATGTCTTCTTCATAGAACTTTCCTTTCATCAAAACAAAATTTGGCTTCAACTACATCATTTTTGGAGCATCAGGGTTTATTTTTTTTTTTTTTTTTACTTAATCATCTTTCCTGCAGGCCTTGCATGAACACTGGCATTTTCTACTCTCCTGTTTTTAACAGCCAATGCCTTTACTAACAAGGAAGTGCTCTCTCTTCCTTATACCCTGGGTAAGCAATGAATTCCAAAAAACCTTCTGATGTCTTTATGAAAAATCTATCTGCAGCTTTTAATCAAACTGTGCATATCAAGGCAACTCTGAACTTTTCCTTGGTGAAGGTGAGTAAAACAAATGACTGAAGGAACACAGTAATGTTACTAAGATTTACACTGGGTTTAGTATTTTTGTCAAGCAGCTGAATAATAACATCTTTAAAAAAAATAATGGCCCCTTTTGAGAATTATCAACTACCTGCAGTGACATATGTTCTCCAATTCTGTTAAAATAAGGTCGTAGTCATCCATAAAGGACTGTTGAAATAATGACAACTTACCAATTTGTGAGAATTGCCTTTGTAATATGATGATTTTATCATTAAAATAATTATGTTTTCAGAATGATTAGCCCTCACAGTCACTATTTAAAAGTAAACCATGTCTATTATTCTTGAATTTCTGATCCGTTTTGTTCCTTGTAATGGGTGGGTTGCTATCAGATGTTTGGCAGACTACAATGCAAATTAAGTTTTTAGTCTATGGAAATATCTATTAACAGTATACATTTCTCAACTTCAAATTGCATGCTTGAAAATTACAGTTGATTAGACTCTTTGTTACAAAATGCAGAACAAAAGCTAAAAACACTTCTCTGCTTTTCATTTATTATATCAAACAATGATGCAATTCCATCATTGTGTAGCATAAAAGGTGTGTTCGTGTTTGAAGAACAGTGTCCATAAGGCTTAATCTGCAGTCTTATGTTCAGAGAGGTTTGCAAATCGATTCTTCAGTAGATGCTGTAACTCTTGTGGATTGAAGATAAATTGCTGAATTCCAAGAGAATACAACACAAAGAAAACCATTAGCCCTGACAATTTATAAACAAAGTAAAGAACGTTATTCACTCTTTGTTCTTGTAAAATAGTACCCAGGTTTTAAATACTAAAAAGGATGATCACATAAATCACTGAAATTATTTAGTCAAAACGAGTTTGCTTACGAACAAAAGTACCAAAAGAAAAAAAAGGTTGTTTTTTATAAGAAATAAAGAGAACTAAGAGAGGTAGGAAAAACTTTCATCGTAATCCCAACAGCTATGTTAATAGCTATAGCTTTATTATCAGCCTTTTTTCTTTTATTATCTCAATCTTCCTGACCTATTTCTTCACTGAGAAAAAGAGCGCGTCTAAAACACACTGAATACTTCTAGGTCAGAAGTTCCCAACATCTGTGAACCACAGTGGCAGTCTCCCAAGATTTTCAACCAGTAAGAGTTTTCAGAAATCTCTCATGAAAACCTTCAGATTACTTAAAGTTAGGAGGGTTTGTTTTGGTGTTTTTTTCTCACTATATGCATTTGTCTTCAGCCTTTGTGAATTTGTGATTTCCTGGATCAATTGGCTGCCTAGTCCCTGAAATGAAAATATATTTTACTTTTCTTTCTGTGATATTAAAAATGCATTGCAATGAATAATATAGTAGGGCTGTGTATAAAACTAAAGCTTCTGCATCCCTTTTAAATGTTTGTTCTTTAGCAGAGATTCTCTAAGGGAATCTTATTGAAAGGATGATCAGTAATTTAATTTTTTATCATAAGCGTTAGTGGCAAATAAAGGACAAAAGTACTTTGTGGGGCTAAAGAAAGGGAAAAGATATTTACCATGGGAAAATACTGCAACTAGGCTGAGTCTCTGGCAGTGCACATTCTTTTTCTGTTCAAAGAGAGGCAATAAAGAGATTAATATTTAGGGTCTAGAAACATTCCCTCTTTATGTTGTAAGCAGCAAATACTAAAGTGACTTACTGTGGAAGCGGCTTAAAAAAGTCTACAGTAAGTAGATGAAAGCTTTTGTGAGAAAAGAAGTGACAGAGAAATAATTTTTAAATTCTGAAAAGAAATTCAGTAGCTACTGTTTTCCCCAAAAATATTTAGGAAGGATTTGAAAATTTATTGCAGGTCAAATCATCAACTCATAAGTATGAGAGTTTCTGATACAAGGAAGACCTGTACCTCATGGAAGAAATCATATATAAAAACTGTCCCATGTATTTTCCAAATGTTCACAGATCTGATACATCATGCCACATAACTGCAATTTCATGGGGGAAAATTAGTTGCTGCTGTAAACAGGATTACTGAATTTCATAGAAGTTTAACCATGTATAGAAATCTTCAAGTTCCATTTGTGGTACACAATGTTGTAAAGTTCTTCTGATACAGTGTAAACTTGTACATAACAAGAAATGGGTCTTTCTATATTGCCAAATATAGAAGGAAAGGTAGCAGCAGTGATGTTCTTCCCCTTTTGTAAAGAAACATAGTATAGCATAAGTCTAAAAACATACAGGCTCAAACCTATTCAGTATTAAATTTTCTTTGAAAATATCTCAAGAATTTCCATCCTTTATAAAAGCCAACAGTTTGGTTTCAGTAGGTCAAATGGATCTATTGAGGCACATACTGTCATACCATTTCTGCATCACAAGTGCTATCCCAGTTTTGGTTTTTATCTTAAAGGATAGATAAACCTTTTCTTCAGGACAATCTCACACCAAGCCCAAAGATGCTTTCATATTTTGCTGAGCTACACAGAATTAAGCAAGAATACCCACCAATGTATCAGTACAGTAAACTGTAAATAAAATACTGCAGTTTCTGGAGTGCCTGTATAAAAAAACTATCTATAATAGTGTCTGTTGTGTACTGTATGTTTCTCACAGCTCTTGTAGCTGTACATTTCTCTCTCTGAATACACAGACATAAACAGGAGAAAAATAATTTTCATGTTGCAAATTGTAATAATTCTCATACCTGACATTACCAAAGCCATGAGTATTCTGTGGCAATTAGCCAAAACTTGATCCTGCTAAAATAAATTAATGTCTTGTACATACTGTCCTGAGAAGAAGGGAACTGAGTCCCAGAAGAAATTTTTCATGTAGTGGCCTTGACACAAGAACACTAGCTATGAACAAGAATATCCCACATGATAATAATTTCTATGTGAACTGTTCCCAATACCCAGGTTAATTTATTTTGAAAGTGTCATTTTCAAGCTGAATGCACTTTTACAAAGTGTTACTATTTTAATTTTTGTCCTTGGTATTATTTTAAGTACAATTATCTCATTGGTTGGGGAGCAATGGTGTAATTAAAATTGTATAATGAATATTCAGGAAGTATCAATATTTAATTCATGCATTTTGTCACCTTTCTCACAGCAAATCACATAGAATAGCAATGAAGTATAAAACAACAAAGGCACCCAACAAGCTTGCTGTCAAGCCACTTACCTATCCTACAATCCAGCTCCATAATCAGAGGACAAAACCCAGTATTCTCCACTTCAGTTACCAGTGCTGCACAATTGCAGGTTAAAAACAACACAACAAATTCAGTCATGGAAAGCACTCTACCATCAAGGCCTTCTAATCCTCTTCACAACATAGGGAAGTCTCTTAGATGCATCCAAAAGAATGGGATATTTTTAGGACAGACCTTATAAAATACGCTTAAGTAGAAGTGACTGCAGGCTTCAGAACATAAATAATTTTGTACATAGCTCGTGGCAATTATGTTACTGGCTTTTTTTTTAGCTTCCTCATATTTTGAAGGTCCTCAACTTATAATTTATATTATTAAAAGCCTGTTTTGAGAGAACAAAAGGAAGGCAAGGGTTCACTATTGCTCAGGAGAAGGACTGTGCCCAAAAAAGGGTTGGCATATAACTACGTTCTTATCTAATACAATCTAATCTAACCTAACTGAATCTAAAGCTGAACATAGAAAAATAATCTTGATTCTGAAATCATTGTTATGTTTTCATTTGCCCTATGTGTGCATGTGTGTATTTTGTTTATGCATGTTTAGATGCAGTTGAGAGTTGTGTGAGCAGAAGCCAAAAAAGTCAGAACTACAGTCTATATTCTAATGATTATGTTTGATACTATGAGACTAAGAAGCACAGCATTACTAGGAAATCTCATGGAAAATTTAGGTTTTTCACCATAGAACTGAAAAAGTCTTATGGCAAGAAGAAGCCCAAGAAAAAGAACAGATTTATAGTATTTTGTTAAGAAGAAAAGTGAAATCAATTTGGGAAGTAATAATACAGGTCGCAGAAAGAAAAGGTGAGGAGCAAAGAGAAATAAGAGGTAGTTGCATAAAGAAATGGAAGGTAAGCCTATTTTGTGCAAGCATTTGAAGGCACTTTGAAAAATAACAATGATTTCTAAGGATTCCTGATGGAGCAGTCTCATATTCTGTAATTTTCACTGAAGGCTCTCATATACACACAGCTTCTTGAAATGTCACATTTTTTTCATCTCTAGTCTCTCCTGTGGATGTCCAGCTAAGCACCTGGGGATCTCATGGCAACTAAGCTGTTAATCTTTTTGCATCTGGACAGGTAAACCTCATGATTTTTCTTCATGGGTATCCAGTACTATGGACTAGAGTCAGAGCTTCTTTGTAATTACCATCCCAAAACTTAAAACCCTGCATTATACCCTGTAACAAAGACATGCAACAGGAGCAGTGAGTACCTCCAAAATGATGAGGAACACAGGCAGGTAGCTGTTTTACAGGTTTCTAACTTGTGGATTATTTTGCCTCTAACACAATGACTTTGGGTAAGCAGCCTGGCTTGCCTGCATTTCTGTTTCTTCTTCTTTAAATGAAAAAATAAGCACACTTTGGTGCAAAGAGAGAGTCTAAGATGTGCAATGAATTTATGAACACAGTTTTGAAGATATGACTGTTACGCAGGTACTAGTTTTGATATTTTGATATTTCAAGGTGTGGTTTTATTTTTCTCCTTTGATACATGCTGGTGACTGCTTTGTACCTGTGGAATCCTGAAGAGTTCATAGTCCCAAAATAGAGCAGTACTGTGGCAATATGAAATAAGGCTACATAGTTGTTGAAAATAATGTATAGAAGCGATAGGTGATGAATTCATTATGCCCAAGAATCCTTTCACCAGGAAGTAAATGTAAAAAGAAAAATGAGACACCATCCCATTAAATAGTGCAATACAATAAATTACTGTAATATGCTGTGGAAGTCAAAAGTAGAAAGTAATTCCAAACAGAACTGTATTCAAGAGAGGCAGGAACTATAAAGCAGACAGTTATTTGCTTAGGCATAGCATAAACTGCTGACTACCTCAAAATGAGATTATATTGTCAGGAGAAAGCTTGCCTTAATCTTACATTCTTTCTTACACTTTTTTTTTGCTATGCCCCTACCAGGTGGACATGAGATCATTTGCAAGGTGACCCTTGGCTCTGATCTAGTTGAGCCACTCATATTCTCACACTGTAGGATTATCTTCCACTGGAAATGGGAACCACAGCACTTTCCTTACTTCCTCTTTATAGTGGAAGGAAGAAAAAGTGATGGGAAGAAAGGACCCAACTGCTTGTGACTGCAGTCTTAAAGCTAGCTCAGTCCTCAATCATGCTGCTCGGAAGTGAGAATTGGATGCAAGATGGATGAGAGGCTGATGGAGAGGGGGGCTGCAGAGCCATCCCTATGGACTTGACATTCATGAAGTGGAAGTAAACACATCACTACACAACTGGACATATCATCTGGGTAACTGTCTCAAATTACAGTCTAGCCCTTTAATAATGTCCTAATACCATGCAGACAAAACTTAATGCTCCTTGAGTTCATTTAGCTGCATGGAAAAATAAGACTGTAGACTCTGGTGTATATAATAGTCTCATAGTAGTTAACTAAAAGTGAAGTCGGCTGTAGTGAACAACAGAAAAAAAAATACCACTGCAGTGGGAATCCTGACTAAAGCTATTACTGAAAATGTCCATGTTGCCAACAAGCAGTCTTCTAGCTTTATCACAGGAGTTATTTTTCCACATAATAAGAACAGTATGAAGAAGGAAAATCATAATGCAGGCTCTTGTTCTCTTCATTTTTTTGAGCACAGGCCTGATGCCTGCAGTGTCTCACAAGCACTAAAGGTACTAAACATATTCAATAGAACTCCGCATTTTGCTGCAGATTTTTCCCATGAAGGCTCCATTGAATGGAAATCTTTAAAAGTCTAGGAACACCTGGCTAGAAAATATATTAATGTTTTTCTTACTTATTCTATTATAGGCTTTCTCTGACCTACTCAAATGATATTTTTATGCCTTTTTTTTTTTTTAACAGATCGTGTTATGATTTAATGCAGGTAACAAAACTATGTATCACATTATACCATTTATTTCTCTGGCTGTTTTCTCTGATTTACATAAAAAAGGGGGAAAATAACATGGTTAAATTCTTCTGTAGGTCACTGTTAAGCAGTAAACTAACTGAATTCAAATACTTGAATAAGCTCCAGATGGCTGCTTCGTTTAAGTTCAGTAAAGAATGACTGCAGTCATCGCAAACTGATCATCTCTTCGCACTGTGCCATATTATCACTAATCAACAGCACCACCTTCCGGCCAAAGAGCAACATGACGTCTAGCAACCTGGCACGCTCATGTCAGCGACTTCAGGCAAAACACAAATCTGTCTTCTCAGTGGCTGGCTAGCTGTGGAAGAAATTCCTTCATGAAAATATGCTAAATGAATTCTGAAGATGTTGCAGTCTAATAATCAGGCCTTATGCTTTCATGGAAATAAAGAAATAGATGTTTGCTTTTGAGTTCTGTTAAAATAATTTCATTCTTATTTCCCCACTAGCATCATCATCATCTTGACCGTCCATGCGCTATAATCCAGTCCTAGCGGGATGATGCAAATGCTGTGATTTATACATAAAATAAAACATTGAGATGACTGCTTTATTTCATGTCATTGCCTAATTCAACAAATACGCAGGTGAGCTCATGCAGATGCATATATTCTATCATGGAAACTGATACTTTAAAAATCTTTCATTGTATAATGTAATAGGTATTGATAACTCCTGAAGCTTGCAAACTATCTACCATGATAGCCAGAGAAGTAACTCTCATTGCTGCCTGGTTCTGTGGAGGCAAAAAACATATGCTAAATTTATATTTTAAGTATTCTTTGCAAGTATTTCTGACATCAACTTCTCACACTTCTGGCAGCAGATTAAATGGTGCAGAAATCTGATGTACCTAGGGAAACTGCTGAAGCTGCTTTTACATCAACATTATTATTATACATTTAGGCATCTCCAAAGCAAGGAAATGAGGGGCAAATAATGCCACCCTTATGACTATTCTTATGGAATAGCCGAATGCCTAACAAGGCTCCAGTTAATATGCCGCAGGCAGAGAAAGATGAAAATACAGAAATGTTTTATTTCTAAACCTTCCTTAAATTGTGTGAAATTAAACCAGCACAAGAATGACATATGTATGAGACTGAAGGATCATAACTAAACTTCAGTGGCAAAGTCTTCACTGCGTTTTCTGGAGTAGGAATGTTCAAGGAACACCATAATCTGACAGCCAGTAAGCAGACCGTTCCACTGGCAATGTTGTTTATGTCTGCATATTGAAAATGACTATTGAAAATCAGTCATGAAACTGTTTCATATGCATTTTTCTAGCACAGCATTAGTGTGCATTGCATAACTTACATCTTTTGAAATCTGTCACATGATGTGTTTGTATCTCATCATAAACTTATCTAGAATAAAGTGGATAACACTACTGTTCTACGGCTCTCCCCTAACATTAACTGAAGCATTTGTTACTCTAACTGCCATTTTCTGTTTACTGGTTTTCAAGAACAGAATTAATAAAAGCGGAGGTGAATTATCTTATGAGTACTGTATATATTCAAATATCCAGGATGCTCTCACATTGTCTGCTTCCCACACAGAATTGACTTGGAAAACAGAGGTGTTTTTCCCAATAATCCGTATCTGAACAAGTACTAGCCAACACAAACTACTACAGTCTAGACATTAAAGCAAACCTTTCAGCAGCAGATGCTGATTCTATTATGTAGCATGACCATGGCAGTTTAATAAGCATCTCTTTTAGTCTCCAAGTTAAGGTCTTGTAGCTTGAATTCCAGACTTTGAAGGCTCCTTTTCCTGAAGAAAAGCCATATGACAAACGGTTCAAGCAAATAAGAGGCCCAGATTGGGATAGAAGAATATAATTCAAAACTGCTAATTATCATGACATGATCTGTGATCAGGCACTGCAGCGGAGGCCCTACATACCCACTGACATGAGGGAGAAGCAGTAACTAGACCCAGCAATACAAGCAAAACAGGAAGACAGACTTAAAGCTTTCCTCAGAGGCTTTTGCCCTTAGGGAAAAGCAAAGCGTATGAAAGCTCAGTAACAAAAGTGAAAGCCATCTTCTCCATATGAAACTAACCAAAGTCCTACCCACTAGGAAAGCTTCTTCTCACACGGTTACAGAGCTCATGCTTTACAGGTATATTCAGCTCATTCAGCTATAATGTTTCCCAGTGCCCCAGTACCTGCCTCTTTCACCCAAGGAGATCAGTGGCCTAATGCCCAAACCTGCCACAATTCTCAGAGACCTATGAAGGAAGTAGTCAGGAGACCTGATTGCTTGCAATCACTATTTTAGGGAGCAAAATCTCTACCAGTATGTTTTAAGAGATTTTCTGGTTGTTGCAGGCTGTGTTCTGTTTTCTTACACTGACAAACACTATGATTTCTAGTCATCCCAGGATCTTTTACACTACGAGGGGTAGCAGAATTTGGTGTT
Source organism: Agapornis roseicollis (assembly GCA_002631895.1). NCBI lineage: Eukaryota > Metazoa > Chordata > Aves > Psittaciformes > Psittacidae > Agapornis > Agapornis roseicollis. Next base: position 207,917 of record NDXB01007475.1, on the reverse strand, counting down.
TTGTCATTTTAGTCAATATAATCGAAATACATGGCAAAGACATATAAGTGAGCAATTCAGTATCTTCTTTGCAAGGACAGAGGAACTGAAGATGGTGATTAGAAATCACTCTGGGGCACTTGTAAAAACTTCAAGTAATCCACTGAGGGAAGATAATGATAACATATAATGGGAGCAAGATCAGTATTCCCTTTTCACTGTAATGCTAAGAAACATCAATATGCATTGCTCTGCTAATACAATGTGCGCTGTTCAGCAAAGTCAGAACAAGGCAAAAAATGAACAAGATTAGAAACCCATGAAAGCATGTCCTGTACAGTGATTGGTTGGAAAAAGCTTTTGTGTGGCAGCTGAGCAGCTACAAACCAGAGACTTGTTTCATTACTACCAAACCAGAGTGTCAAAATCAGAATTTCTCTCTACTGCCTTGGAGCTAATTTTGCCCCAAGTCATGGCTTTACTAGCATGTACAGTAGGTTTTGCTTCCTGGAATTTCGAGGCTGTTTTTCCTAGTAAGAATTAAGGTCCAGGATGTTAACAAATGCCAGCCAATTATCCACTACCGGTCCTCTAATCACTCAAGCAAAATGCTCCTGCACAATATACTTGGACCTGGCTTGCAGCAGAGTAATTTTGCCACACTGGGGCTGGTGTAGGCTTGTGGGAGCTTTGGCTATGAAGCAGGTAACAGTTCTATTGAAACTGCACCCACAATTTTGGTTTCTGTACCCCACTGCAGGTGTGCAAAAGGCTGCCATTCATGCAGAATTTCAACGTTTTCAGAGGACAAATTCAAACATATTTTTTTCCTTTCTTGAGGCCTTAACCAGGTATTATATCTGTTAATACCCTCTAATTGTGTTGTTTGTCTGCTGTGTCATATGCATTTTCAGTGTCCCACATTGTTTTTCTGTTCACACATATTATATGGCACTTTCAAATGCCTTTTTAGTGTCATAATTTCTAGCCTCTTTGCTCTGAGTACCTGATCAGAAATGCCCTACTCTTCATTCACAGATGAACTGTGTCAGTGTCCCCATGAACCATGCAGGAAAATAAGTTCTTATTTGTTTAAGTTTTGCAGTTAATAAGAGTCAAGTGGGAGCATGGGAAAACTCACATCTTGAAATGTGGATTGAGTCTGTAAAACCATTAAAATTTATTTTCCACTGGAGAATCATGAGGTTAAGCCATTAACTTTGTGAATTTGCAGAGGTTTCCCAGAAGCTTACTCAAATCTAGTGTTTGTGTCATGTTATCTATCCTACTTATTACCCTAATAGCATAAATGACCATTCATGCAATATAGAGTGACAAGATATTCCTAACAATGCCTCTGAAAACTCAGGGTCACTTTGAAACTAGGTAACCTAGAGACACAGCTGTATCAAAGCAATAAGGGTTTGTGAAGCTTTTATTCTCTTATGAGCTTTTGCAGTCATTTGGGTTTAAGCATAAGCAGACTATAAGAATTTTTCAGTGTTAAACACAGGGAAGTCTTTAAGAGTTTGGCTTTTTGTGTATGTGGGCTTCTGGTTTTGTTTCGTTTAACAAGGTCAATAATAATGAACATAACAGGCACCCTACAGGACAGTGATAGTGCATACAGAAACTCTAGATTTCTTATAGTTATTTTAAACATGTCTGAGTGTCTGGGCACCTATAATCACTTCCCATGGAAATTAGATTATGAGATTAGTACCATTTGAGGAACACAGCATTTCAGCAGGAAAGAAGCTTGCTGACCCCTCTCTCAGCTGGTCTCCAAAGCAGCAGACAACAAAATATGGGAAAAGTCCTGCACTAATTAGGCCTCTCCAACTACCCTGGGGAGGTATGAGACTGCTCCAAATTGAAGAGGTTATACAGTTCTTCACATTCAAGGGCCTCTACTGGAGGTCTGATAAATACAAAAGGAGTCTACCTGCCCAGTCAATGCATTTCTGAGCTAAAATACTTACTTTAGAAATTGTAACACAGAGCTTTTTGTTCTAGGACAAGGGGATAGGAGGAAAGTTTAACAAATATTTGACCTCATTTATTCCTTAGAAATCTTACCTTAAATCAAGGTCCTTAGAAATGGAAAGATCTGCTCCACAGTCTTGTGAAGACAATAGGAGTCTTTTTTCTCATCCAGAGAACTTTTCATGAGGACTAGAAACCATAATCAGCCCAGTTGCAAATTTCTGTGAGAACAGGACTATAGGTCAGTTGCTTGTCTGAAAACCCCATTTATAAAAGGGTGGCCAAAAAGAATGATATAGATGCATTCAGAAATGTACATTGTTTAAATCTATGTATCAAAGTCAATTCTTAACCTTTGAAAAACCCTACATATAACCTTGCAATATATCTTCAGTAAGGTGCGTTCAGACTGCAAAATGCTCATATGAAATTGTCTTGAAGTATATGCATCTGAAACCATTCAGGTTGCTAGGGTATTTGAATTGCTTTTATTTTGAAGTAATTATATTTTCTACAGTACTGCAGACTGCATAATTGCACTTTTGCATCAACTGTGGCTTAATTGTAGCAATATGTGCTGGTAGGAAAAAGGGAAAGAGAATTTATTGATGGAGTAAAAGGTATTTGGTATATTGTACCTCCCTCAACATTTTTCTTAGCAAGGTAGAATTAATGGGGGAACAGGTGACCTCTAAATGTGCCTGAACTCCACTGCATTTTGAAAGGATCATTGTCCAGAAATCTGTTTAAGATAATTTCCATAAAAGGCCATTGGCAAGCACCTTAAACCTCTATTGATCCTGGTCCAGCAGGAAATATCTTAACTTCTCGCTCAGAGCAACTAAAGGTTTGTAAACTTCCTAGAAGCACATGTGCCACAAACTGCTTGGAAGTAAGTAAAGAAAGAAAATGTTTCTTGTAAAATATAGGGAAAATAAAATCTTGATGATTACAGATGTCAGCAAAATGCTTGACAGAATGTAAAGCTGCCTTTAAACTGATGCAGTTGAGAGCATTTACCCACTCAAGAACATCTTACAATTTAATTTATCGCATATGTTTGATAAGGAAAACCAGAAAATGGCTGAGGCTATTAAAAGATTATCCAGCAGTAGGAGGTGGGATGGTCAGTTAAAGAAGATTCCCAAGCATAAATGAGAGAGGAAATGAGTTATTAAGAAAAGAGGGATTTATACCTGCTGGGATCTGTCCATAAGGATTGTTTAGACTAGGAAAGCAGTGAATCCCAGTGTACCAAAAGGAATTTTTTGTAACAGTATTTCTTAAGATATTAGGCATGTATAATCACAAATACATTCAGGAGCGTAATTGCAGTGCTAGAAATTGATGTCAAACATTTTTGCATTGTTGAAGTTTTGAACACTCCCATTCAGCTGGTATGTAATCACAGGTGTTATCTTTCTCATAGACAATCTTTCAAGTTTCAATGCTTCATCCAGTATCTTAGCTCATGCCTAAGCATATCTTGTGCAGCAGAACTTGGTCAAACTGTACACCCACAATAGGAAAAAAACTTTCTGGCACAGCTGGTGTCCACTTCTCTGTGTCCATACCCAGCTTGTGTGGTGATGAAGGCACCCTTGGGTGTAGAAGTTGTCTCATCACAGGATATGAAGCATCACTTGCAACACCAACACATCAGAAGAGGCATCCTAACCACCAAACTAGTGGCATTTGCTTCTTTATTAAATGAATTAAACCATGCACTGGGGAAACTGCATCTGCCCCCAACCAGCTACCCAGGATCCTGTGAGCATTCACCTGCAGAGCCAATTTCTTGACTTATACATCTTTATCTGAAAGACTGCTCAATTTGGACCACATCCAAAGACACTTCATCCACCCTAGCATATCCACAGGCTGGTGGTTTAGGCACTGGGGATATCAGATCAGACACTGGATATGTGAAAGCATTTTTCTACCTTTTCAGTGGCAGACACACTGGCTACTGTGTATAAATGAATGCAAGTGTCCATCTTCGGTGTTTTCCATGAGAAAGGAATTTCTGACTTAGAAACCTAAGACCAGGGAAGGATGAAAAGCTGAGAGACATCAGTGTTTCTTGGCTGTTAAGTCATTTTCCTACCGTCTTTTGAACTGTTCTGTCTCTTTCCCTCTCCAAAACAAACCTCTCTACCAGGGACTATCCCTAAGGAGTGTGCATGTGCAAACTAGCTTGTAACACTTTGTCTCAAATCCCAGCATTGATCCTAAGCTTGTTTTTTAGGTATGCAGTCATAACCTTACCGATTAGCCTGATTGGGCTGCTGTGGATTCTGCTCAGCAGCAAACTGCATACAAATAAGTTATTGAGGCCCATAAGTCATTTACAAAGCCAACGATCATCCAAAGCATGCTGTTCTCTATAATCAGCAGTGTTATAAAACACAATAACTTCCAAATACTGAAATACTATCCAGTGTTATGAAAAGAGGAGGAAGAGGGGAGGAGTAATTTTAGTGTTGATGGATCATGAAAAATCAGATCTTGCAATGACATTATTTCAGTTACAATTACTTATCTCATCTGTATTATGTGCTTTTGGACTAAGATATGGCCTTTGGACCAGACATGGCTTCTTGTAATGACTTCAGACATAAATTTTAGTAGATTATCTCATCTGGAGCAAACAAGAGACAGAGACTACAGACTCCCTGCTTCCTTGTAGGACTAATGTCTATTATTCATAAACATTTCCATTTGCTTTTCAGTAAGGACAGTACATATTTTTCCTCTAATGACATCAGTAACAAGCCTCTGAAAAAATTACTTACTGAAAAAATTACCCCTAGTCAGGGTTCCTAATGTATAAAATAGTCGATGGTTTATGACTGGTTTTAAATTTAACTTACAACTTTGGCAGAAGTAAGATGTGAAACAAAACAAAGCAGAAAGAAAATGAACACGAAAAAAAACCCACAAGATAGTTTTATGCTAGAAAAAAACACCATTGTTAAAAAGTAAGAAATATACCTGTGATATTTATGGTTTAAAAATAGAATCATGGACCTGAAACTGTTTAAAATTTAAATGGACTATTTTATTTTTTTTTTTTTTAATTAGTATTTTCAGGTCAGGTATGGCCAGAAAATTTGCAAAACCTTGGCTTTTGGTCAAAAAGTCAAATATTCTGCACAAGCATATGCTCTGCTCAGAGACTTGTTTAAAATGCATACTAAATATATACTAAAATACACAGTAATAGTCAATGCATTCATTATTTATATAAGGTAAAACAAATTCAACTGCTGGGAATACATCTAGGAAGTTGGAGAGTTAGTTCAAGGTCCTTTTTCAGGGAACAATTAATTATTTATACAAGTGAAAACAGGCCTGAAAGAGGCAAGAAGACTCTATTGCCATAAACTGATAGTTAGGGTTATCACTTGGGAAATGGAAGATAATTTCAGGCTGTAAATGCATTAAACTGCTGGGTATATTTTCTTGAGGCATATTACCACACACAAAACCTCATGGAAAACACCTTTTAAGAACCTAGTGTTATCTATTCCAAACCTAATCACTTACTTGGCTGGAAATCCAAATCCAACATTTAAAATGAACCAAACATGCATGCCAATGCTTCCACTTGGCTCCTAATGGTGGTTCATTAATAAGCAGCTAGAAATGTTGGCATGGCTTGTTTCTCTAGGAGCTATGAATGCATTTTTAATGGTTTTTAGCCACCTAAAGATGCAGATAAGAAGATGGAAAAGTTGTAATCATTAAGCAACTCTTTGCATGTTTAGGTACCTAATGTCTTCTTCCCATATTAAGTAAGGCAATGACCACGAACGAAATGCCATCACAGTTATGAAGCCTAGAACAGGGAAGACTTTTGGTTTTTTATTATTTTGACAGCCAAATACGTACACTTAAGGAAGGAACTAACCTTGTAAGAAAATTGTTTGGGCAGAAATGAGTGTCTTAGAAAGTCTGATGTGATTTACAACCTATGCTCAGAATGGTATGTGCTTGGTATTTGCTTTACCCTCTCTCTTTCAGTTTTGCTCTTACACTGTGGTAACCAGCACAGTATCAGTCATGCCTGATGAAAACACAGAGGCTTGAAAGGTGTCTGTATGAAGGCTAACACGGATATTCTGGACATTCTCTTATTTCTTTCCTCTACCCTTTTCCCTTCCACCAACAGCAATCCACTTTTGCCCCTGCTCAGTGTATCGGGCACTTAAGAAGCGATAACCATATCTAGCACTAATAACACTACAAATCACATTTTGCTGGAGTGTTCTATTTCGCTGTGGATCTCTTTATAAAAATGAACCACAGTTTATAAAACTATGACAGATCAAAGATGAACAACTGTCTTCACAGATTAAACATTAATTTCAGGGAATATCACTTCACTTTCCCCTAAGGTTTACAGATCGTGATTGATACATTGTTTATACGCAACATTAAGCCTGTGCTTTGCCTGCTTCTGTTTAATGAAAACCACTTCTGTTCCAAATGGTGAAACTTAAATCGGTATTTTACCTCAGCACACCATCACTTCTTTCACTGATTTAATGTTACATATAAAAACCTTACTTTCTTCCCTCTCTTGGCTGTCTAAACTATAATCATTTCAAACACTAAATTCAATAGAATTAATAGTAATTTGAGGCTGTGGCAGTTGATGGCCTAGATTAATAATCCACTTAACAATTAAATGTCTCCAAGCATTCGGGACCCATATGCTTTTGCTTTGACTTCCTCTCAGCTACTGCATTTGCCACATACAGATGAAGAATACTTTAAATCCTTCATTAATTTTCAACCCTCACATATTGTCACAATCTTTTACATTCCATTTCTCTTTAGGAGGACTGTTGGCTCAGAATCAGCTACCATTTGTAAGCGTAAGTGTCTTTGTAGGAAAATAATGTTTTTCAGTGGTATCATGCCACAAGGGTGATTTTGTACTGAAGACTGAAACCAGATATTTTTGCATCCCAGGTGTTTGCCATAAGCAAGCAATTCTGGCAGATTCCTCAGCTGATCTAGGTGTTGAAATGGTAGATGATGCTAGATCTCACAGCAGATGTCCAGTGGGTAAGTGCCATATAAATGACCTGCCTCCATACAGCTGTATTGGAAGCCTGCACTTGTATTTGCAGATAGTGAAACCCAGAGGGAAAGGACGGTATTATGCTGTGCTTGCAGGAGAAGCAGGTCTGTGGAGGCAAAGGACCAACAACCATATCATAAGACATTAAAAGCTATGCTAGAGAATAAGACTCTCATTTATTTATGCAAACCACTTTATTAGAAAGTATCAGACTGATGGCAGAAGAAATAAACGTAACTTCTATCCTAATTTTTGCTGCATCAACCCAATATCAGAGATATCTTTGGACATAAATGTGAGATTTGTTTGATATTGTTTGTGACTGACTTTTGCTTCACAAGTGCTTTTGAGAAAGCAGTCAGGTGACAAGCATCATCCGTACTTTGAATTTTCTGCTGAGTTTTGTGGCAGTGTTTGGTTTTGGGTTTTTGGTGTGTGGGTTTATTTTTTTTCCTTGAACATTCTATATTCAAAAAAGGAATCTTTTCTATAAATTTTAGGAGACCCTGTAGGATAATTTTGGCATTCCAGTAGGCTGTGTTGTACCTAAAATCTATCTTGCCTTCCTTTGTTTAACAGTAAATGACTACTACACGGGATATCATGATTTATCTTCTTTAAACATTCATTATTGGGCATAATTGCCATATTTCTTATTTTCATTCCCCTGAGCCGCCCATTTTAATCTCATACCATATGGAAGTGATTGCAAGCCATCAGCAGCAAAAGAAAACCTGAGGTAGATTTGCGCTGCAATGGAGTGCATCTGCTCTGACATAACTGGAGTGATTTCACTGCAGAATGACATAATCCATAAATCAGTTTTTTGAGACTGAAGAAGAAGATATTTGCAGTCCCCTCAACATAAAGTTATTGATCATACAAAGATAATGACCACATTTGGTGACGACTTCCCTAGCATATGCCTTAGTTCTGCACACTGAATTTTGACAGAGAAAAATATGTCTCTATCAAACTGCAAACTCCCTTTTATGTTCCACAACATCATTTTATATTATATATTGAATTCGTGTCTTATTTCTCCAAAATGTTCAAAATACCATCTTGAGGTCCAAGGATTAATACCTCATTTACCTCAGTAAAGCCCTCAGGGCTACATTCTGAGGTTATCAGCTCTATATTACTGTCCTGAATTCCCAAGGTACAATGTGTATTCTGAAAAAAGTTTTGACTAGAGCAAACAGTATGAAGAAGGGGATGGCAATAATTTCTTACTATCTTTAAGTGTCCTTTGTATGTAGAACTAGAAGGAAAACAGAAGACAGGAGAGCCTTGAAGAAATTGCAGCTGACTTCTGACTCACAGTAGATATGATGACAAATTAAGTTAAATAGTCCACTAAACTTAGTTTTCCAAAAGCTGTAGTACCACTTCCTTGAAATACTGTGGATGTCCTTGTACTAAGCTCAGTTTCATCACTTCCCTGCTGACCAAAAAGCCTGGGCTGAGAAAAATCTAAACAGAACTCTAGGAAGTAAAGCCTCAAGTAGTGGTTTCAGAATATCAGGTGGCCAAGGTCTTGATATACAAGTTTTGTGGCTAGTAGTGAATGCTACAGGGCATAGGTACATAATGAAACAGAGGAGAGCCTGGAAACTAGACAGGACCTGGATCACCCATCATCTGCCTTACTTACAAGTATGTTCTCTGACCCTGATACAGCATGCTCCAGCTAGCATTCCTCAAGACCAACCTATTTCAGAAGGGTTTGCTCCTTTAAAATTGTGACTTGGTGCCAGCTGGTACCTCTTGGCCTTGGACCGAGAAACCATGACAACAGCCAGCGACAAAGAGCAAAACAACCCAGGGAGTCAATCCAGTCCAGGATTACTTAGGAGCTGTAACTACATCCTTGTGCCGCAAAATGGCACCACCAAAAGCAAAAGCAACTAAGTCTGGTCCAGGCTATAGCTGTTCTCTTATAACCACATTAGGTCACTGAACCATTTTTTCTTAAGAAGTCAGTTTCCTGAAGGCATGATTGCCCCATTCAGTTCTTCTTAGCAGTTTCCTAATAGTCTTGGAAATGATCACAACAGCTGATTCTGTGGAATCTAAGGGACTCTACAGGAGACATTTTTATCTATTATGAATATTTTAATTCACTGCAAAGTAGCAGAAATCCACAGTTCTATAAAATATTGAACTAACTTGTTTATTTCTGGAGAGCTGTGTGAGGAATTCTTGAGCCAGGTGCAAAGGTAATTAGCATGTCAGATAATCCTTTAATTAGATTAGAGTGTGCAAATACCTATTGATTAGTGAAAAAGTCTGTCTTGAAGTTTCCTAAGTATATAAGATATATTTATTTGCCACATAGTTAATTTAAAATTACTTCTAAAGTACTACATGGTTCAAAGGAATATTTAGGTATATTAGTGTAGCTCTAAAAATGCTAAATCTAACATTGAAAACCTTGAAACATTTATGTTTGTTGTGTGCACTGAGGACATCTTTTAGCTGTAGGGAACCCACATATACCCCTTCTCCTGTTTGTCAGCATGCTGGAAAGAGGTAAACTTGGGCTCACTGCTTGGCAGCATAGAAAGGCATGGTATCTTGAAACCCTCGGAGCTTTATATGCCTGCCTTGGTTTTGGCTGGGACAGAGTTAATTTTCTTCCTAATGGCTGGCACATTACTGTGATTTGGATTTAGTGTGTGTTGTGGAAGGTAATTAGCTGTGTCCCACCTGAAACCAGGACAGTAAGAGAGCAATGCTGATAACACACCATGTTTTAATTGTTGCTAAGTAGTGCTTACTCTAAATAAAGGACTTTGCAATGCCTTATGCTCTGCCAGTGGGGAGGGGCACAAAAACCAGGGAGGGAACAGAGACAGGACACCTGACCCAACCTATGCAAAGGGATATTCCATACCATGGAACATCACGCTCAGTGTATGAACTAGGAGGAGTTACCCAGAAGGACCGATTTCTGCTCAGGAATGGGCTGGGCATTGGTCAGTGGGTGGTGAGCAATTGTATTGTGCATCACTTGGGATTCTTGAGTTTTATTCCTCTCTCTTTTTCTTCTTATTGTTGTTAGTTATTACTATTATATTTTACTTCATTCCAATTATTAAATTGTTCTTATTTCAGTCCCAGGATTTAACCTTCTTACAATTCCTCTCCCCATCCCACAGAAAGGAAAGTTGAGCGACTGACTGCATGGTACTTAGTTGCCAACTAGGGTTAAATTATGACAATGCCTAATACCAAAGAGCATCTTCCTGTATAACATCAGGTCTCTGTTTAGGAAGCAGTTTCAAGCTGAATTATTCCGTGTAGTACTTGACAGATTTTTTTTCATCTGACTTTCTGCCCTGCCAAGTCTGTGGGTTATTGTAGTCACATCCAATCTTCCAGCATAACACCCTAACCTCTAGTCCACAAACTATTCTGGGTAGAACACTTTTCTCCTCAAAGGGTCTTCATTACACTGATAGATCCCTTCTCCTTTACTAGCAAGTCTTCATTACACTAATAGATCCATTCTCCTTTACTAACAAAATCCAAACATTTGAGACTGAATTACACCAATTTCTACTCCAGCTGAGTTTTCATCAGTGAAGTCTTTCAGTGGCAAGTAGGTATTTATGTAACATGCCAAATTCTGGACCATGATTATGGAATATGGAGAATATTAGTATTTATAAGAGGGTAACATGTACCCTTACACAGTGTCCTATTCATAAGTAAAGCCTCTGTTACCAGGACTTGATAGCTTTTTCGTTATTCTGTGATTACACAAGTTCAAAGTATATGTTTGCATACTTATTGAACTGGTGCTCATTTTCTAAGTTGAGAAAGCTGTTGAGAAAAGGTTGGGGTTTTTACCAAAATACTTAGGATTAACCTGATATCTATTAATATCATTCAATGAAAAGTTTACAGTGACAAACACTGTGCTCTTGACCTTTATTGTTTAAATGAGCATTTTGAGAGTACCAGACATGGTATTGCTTTTAAGGGCTGAGCAGCTGAAAATATTTTGCCTACATCTACCTGAAAATTGTATCCTGTAATGAATTTCTCCATAAAAAGAGCAGAGTGGTTTTGCCATATGGACATGGTGATGTAGTTGGGTTTTTTTTTAATACAAGAAAGGGCTTAGAGCAGGATGACACATGCCCAGCAGTATAACAAAACCACAGAGTGAACCACTCATCTTCCTATGTTCTCACAGTTTGTAGGAATGTAATGAACATGACTACAGAGCTTTTAACTGCCTCAGGCCCTGTATTAGGAACTCAGAATACATGGAAACAACGAGATGTCAGAAAGGAAACCGTTCTTGTTTTTGAAATAAGAATGACTTTTCTAACTGTCTTGTACACATAGCATCTGTGAATTTCTTACACGGTGCAAAAATGTCAAAAAACATGGCCTTCTGTGGGCTGAACAGTAACAGAGTCTGACAACATGTTATGAAACAAAGCTTTATTGAGGCAGTAGGAAAGATGAGCATATAGCAACATACCCAATTGCTGATAACACAGGATCATAAGTGATGCCATAGGTCCAGTGGACTGCCAGGGACACTTGGTGTCTGTGTCATCTGGCAGCTTATCCTGCAGATGCTTTCGAGTGCAGGTTAGAACCATGCTGCTATGTGGCTCCAACAAGAGTAGTGTGATTTGAAAGAATCATACCTTAAATGAATAATGTGGGCAGCATCCTGTCTGCACTACTGACTCTGGTTAAGGGTAGGGTGTCAGGCTGAAGGGTGTGGCCTTCTTTTTATGAATAGACATTTATAGATGTATATAAATATTTATAAATGTGTTTAATATTCATATCTAAAATTTCATTGAAAATATCAAAAGATTGTTCATTGCTTATAGGTGAATGTGAAACTAGAAATCTATATTTCTATTGTTGTTTTCTTGTAGATAAAGTACCATATGTATCTTGGAGAGAAAAGTGGAAAACAGTCAGTAACTGTGATTCAGTGCTTGAGCACCAGCCTACATCTAAGGCTTGAAAATACATTTTTGAACTTCAAGACTACAAGCATAATTAAAAAAATGACACAAGTAACCCTTTTCAGCTAATCAGATGGAAAACTTGGATATTCAGCTTAGTGCTATTTATATTATACTCACCATGCATAGTGATAATGTTAACAAAATAATTGTCATTAAAAATATTTTCTATTCTTTCTCAATTATAGATATGGATGGAAGAAAATTTTTTTTCTTTTTTTTTCTTCTTTATACTTCTAGCTACTTCCTGAAACAATAAATGGATTTGCTTCTAGAAAGGGGAGTAACTGCAGTGACAGAGTTGTTCTGTATTCTTCTTTTTATGAGGCAGATCTGTTGTCATTTAGAAGAGAAAATTTTAAGACAATTATCTAAAAATCTCTATTCATTCTGCCAGCCTCCCTATAATTACTGCTAATTGCATTGTTTCAGAAATTGATGGAGCATTATAAGAAAGAGAAGCAGAAAAGGAAAGCATCATCTTCAACAAAGCTCTTGGAACAAAAAGACTATCTTTGCCTACAGGGTACATGAGGCAGTGCAATCCTGAGAGCCTGCAGCATAGTCTGTTACTTGGAGAACACACTGTCATCTACGAAATTAGTCAAATTATCATTATTCTCTGTAGTGGCCAGATGTGAGGTGTTCTATTATTTGAGTGTGGAGGTAACAAATATATAATTTGTTATTGCTATAACCTTACCTGAACAGGGTAGGACTAGCTTCATTATATTAAATGGTTAGGCATACATGAATGTTCAAGAGCAAGTTTAAGATTAAAAGGATGAACAAAGACTTCAAACTTGAGTGTCAGAACACAAATATCTGCAATGAAGGTAAAGCTACACATGAGGTTAGTTTGCCTTCTTCTACCAACTTTTTCTGCTTCTACAGCTTTATAAAGCTGCCCTTGATTCTTATTAGAGGAAAGTTAGGTCATGGTGCTTCCTGTACTTCCTGTAAACAACTCATTAAACCAGGTAGCAGAGAACTGATGTTGGTGTCTCTCTAGAGAGTTGATTTCTGTACCTTAGACCTCAGTTTTAAGACCTAGGCAGCCGGCGACACACAAAAGAGAAACAGATCCAACAGCTGCACCTCCTGGACTTATGTGGTCTGGAAATAAGTGCTAGCAGATCAGCTGAAAATCAATAGCACTGAGTACAGAAGTAACAGAATCATTCTGAATAGTTGGTCCTTTCTAGAGCATAGCTAATTAAACGCCTGGTAATTCCTATGTTAGCTACTATGAAAAAAAGGTAGTGTGTAAATTAGCTAGATTGGAAGAGTGCATGAGTATGCCTTTTGCACTTGATGAAGAAAAGTAAGTGGTGCAGTTAACTGGTGTAAAGTATTTACATCACTAAGTTTAAAAACCTTAGAAAAGTTTTCAGCTCTTTAATTCTTCATTGCTGGGGCACTCTCCTAAACTCAGATTAAGAGGACCATGTTTGATGCAAACACGAAGTACTAGTGTTTGGGAGGATATATTTATTACAATATAACAGATTCAGGTGTACATCCAGTCTCCAAATCACAGTAAGAGGATTTGAACAAAGAATTATACTCTGCCTGTATGCTAGATATTGCACCGTTCATAGCATTTTTAACAAGCTTATTTTAATCAGGAATAAATATTATAATTTATTTTAAACAGAGATATCATGTCAAAAAGCAAAAGATTGCATTTTTTGAAGCAATCCCCATAACCTTTGTTTGTAATACTTGAACAACACTGAAACTATCTATGCAAGTTAATACATTCACAGCTGCATGACTGTCTTCCCCACTCAATGTTTTCCTCCATTTTGAAAATGTGAAATCAGTACATATTGATCATGCAAAACTAAAGCTGCCCAAGAAGCTAAGCATCCCAGCCTGGCACAAGTGTGTGCCTCCAATGACAGCACACATGACAAACAAGATGATTACCCTTTCTTCAGGGCTGAAAAACACACGCAACCTGGAAACATAGACTTCTGTGGGAGAGTTAAGTAACATGACATCTGTGTATTTTCAAAGCACTGCCTGTTTTCATTTCCCAGCCATCAGCACTGCCACAGAGGCAGTTAAATAGCACAGCAGCAACCTTCTTTATCAGGAATCTTGCTTTTTAGCTAAAAAAAAAAAAAAAAA
>NDXB01007475.1:150021-193628 GCA_002631895.1 Agapornis roseicollis | reverse complement strand
AAAAAAAAAAAAAAAAAAAAAAAAAAAAAAAACAAAAAACAAACAAACAAAAACAGAACAAACAAAACCCACTTCCAATTATAGAGATTAAACTCTTATTCTCTCTGTATAGTGTTCCCTATGCCAAACCCTGCATAATTGAAATTATGTATCAACATCCTTAAGTCACATTCACAACAAAAGTAATTATGGAAGACAATGGGGAAAGGGGTTTTTTTGTTTTGTTAATGCTGTTTGGTTTTTTGTATTTTTGGAGAGGGAAAGATGCAAGCAGAAACAAGGTTTTCCTGTTTATTCTCTGAGTTGATAGCAGCAACGATGCTACAGATAATACAGCCCTGCACTGGCTAATAAGTCAGTAAAAAGACTGGTAATAAGTCAGTAAAAAGACTGGTAAAAAGTCAGATCTATTGGCTCTGCACCATATATATGTGGTTATAACACTTTTGGTAGACTCAGGGCACAAGTTTGCCTGTGAATGGCTGAGCAGACATATGTTAAATAGTATTACCTGGTAACATCTGCCATAATGATTAAATCCTGCCTGAAGACTAGTAGCATCTCCTACAACAGCTGCTCTGATTCTGTTCATCTACGAAGGCATTCAAGCGGAGAAAAAGCTTACCTGATTTCTTTTACAGGTTGTCAGGGGATAGCTGGTTCCTTTAAGGGGAGTTAAGGTCTATAAAATCTTTTTTTCATAAATCCATGCTGGCCCCTCATAATTAGTTGCCTAGCAGCCTCCACAGCAGACAGTGAGCATCTGGCTCATAAACTGCTTAACTTGCTTCTTACAGCTGATCCTAGAAGGGAAAGCTTTAATGAAACAGAACAGGACAACCTTAAAAAAAAATTCAGTTGATTGTTGCATATGTAAAGCATAGTTGTAGGAAAAAAGCAAGCATGTAAATGCTTACAGCTAAAATCCATGTTTATTGGATAGGGAGCCAGCAAGAAGGTCTTTCTTTTGAACTCTTAATTAGCAAGATGCTTGAAAAGGAAATACAGTGAATTTTGTCCCTGCTTCTGGTTAGGAGAAAAGGGTCAGTAGCCAGAGATAGGGAAGTGAAGGCTTCTGGCAAAGAGAAATCTATTGAAAGAGCTGCTCAGGAGGATAGTAGAACTGCATCAAAGCTTTAGTTAAGGTTTCCTAAGAGAAATCTGCAGAGATACATTCTGCATTAAGTTCCTAACTAGGTTATTTCTTTTCTCTCAAGCAATAAACCCTTTTGAAGATATATTTACAAAACCTGTGAACTAGCCTGCATGGAAAGTATTTTAGCAAAGAGCATTCTATTTCTAAATATCTGTATCCAGATCTTCTAACAAGCTTCTCAGACTTTAATCAACTTGCACATATTCTTCTGTAGGCTAGACATCCTGAATCAGTCTGGAAAGCACCTTCTGAAGTACCTCTGTCTAGGGTGTCTGTATTCCATTTATTATTTATTTATTACCCAGTTTGTTAAAAATCTCTGTGCTCAGACTTCCTTATGGCTACCTGCAATGGCCCTTTTTACCCCTTAACAAAGTGCAGTTTTTTCATCTCCCAGTTACTGACTTCAGGTTCTGTATAAGGTTTTTTTTTTTCTTTCCTCTTAATGCTGACCTTTTTAGGTGTCTGCCTGGAAGCTATGAATTCTGAAGCTTTGACCCAACAAGCAGACAAACAGATATATACACACATATATATATATATAAAATGGTAAGCATGTGTTCAAGGGCTATCTAGTAGATTCTAGAGGAAAGCAGGGAAAAATTTTTGTCTCACACAAACTTATTATTCTGATATCTTTTTCTTCCTAGTGCCTTCAGTGATACCTTCTTTGCCATTAGGTTACCTTATACAGCTAGAAACAGGCAAAAACTTGGGCAGATTGGAAGAGAAAAGGAGGGAAGAGGAGCAATGACTACAAAGCAAGAAGGAAACAAAGTATATGTGGGGAGATAAAAAAGAGGGAATTAGTGTCTTCAGAGGAAAATTGGAATGCTCTAGCCATCTATTGCTACTAACCTGAATAGCAAACGAGAACCACCTCCAAACCATTCCCCAGGGCTCAATATTGGGATCAGTTCTGTTTAATAACTTTCCCAATGGTCTAGATGAGGGGATCAAGTGCACCCTCAGGAAATTTGCAGATGACACCAAGTTGGGTGGGCATGTTGACCTGCTTGAGGGTAAGAAGACTCTACAGAAGAATCTGGACAAGCTGGATTGATGGGCTGTGGCCAATGGTATGAGGTTCAACAAAGAAAAGTGCTGTGTCCTGCATTTGAATCACAACAACCCCATGCAGCTACAGGCTTTGGGAAGAGTGGCTGGAGAGCTGCTCAGCAGAAAAGGACATGGCAGTTGATTGACGGATATTGAACATGAACCAGCTTGTGGTCAGGTGGCCAAGAAGGCCAACAGCATCCTGGTCTGTATCAGGAGTAGTGTAGCCAGCAGGCCCAGGACACTGATCACTGATCATCCCCCTGGTGAGGCTGCACCTTGAATACTGTGCTCAGTTCTGTGTCCCTCACTACAAGAACGATATTGAGGTGCTGGAGTTGATCCAGAGAAGGGCAATGGGACTGGTGAAGTGTCTAAAACACAGCTGTTATGAAGAGCAGCTGAAGGAACTGGGGGTTGTTTACCCTGGAGAAAAGGAGGCTTGGGGGAGACCTCACCAATCTCTACAACTACCTGAAAGGAGGTTGTAGTGAGGCATCAGTCTCTTTTCCCAAGGAACAAGTGATATGAAAAGAAGATATGGCCTTAAGCTGAGCCAGGAGAAGTTTAGATTGGCTATTAGGAAAAATTTCTTCACTGAAAGGGCTGTCAGGCATTGTAACAGGCTGCCCAGAGAAGTGCTTGAGTTGTCATCTCTGGAGGTATTTAAAAGATGACACTTAGGACATGGTTTAGAGGTAGACTTGGCAGTACTGAGTTAATGGCTGGACTCTTAAAGGTCTTTTCCAATGTAAATTGTCGTGATTTTATTACTTTTGCTGTTCATATAGTTGCTGCAATGATGTGATGGAGCAGAAAGAAAAACTGTGACTGCTTGGTTAATGACTGGAATGCTGCAGCAAGTTAGAGAGCAATGGTGTGAATCTGGCTGAATTCCCACCATTGCCCATTGAGGACTCTTTCCAGAAAGCCCTCAAAGCAGGCACTACATGCTTGGTTTTGCTCATATTGCAGGTGTTAGACCATGATAGAGTACTTAACAAATGTATCTAGTTGGTGTCTCGCTTGCTTGCTTGCTTGCTTTTAATTAGTCAAGTATAATATTTAAGAAAATGGTAGGTATGTTTATAGGCAGAAAAGAAGGCATCTGATACTAAAAAAAAAAAAAATTGCTAGATAATCATTCTCCTTCACCTGTCTTTGAAAACAGGTGATCTGCACTTACTTTTTGAAAATTAGAAGGTTCCATACACTGGCCTTAGTTCACATTTTGCTTTATTCCCTGAAGTAATGTTTTCCAAATTACAATTTTCTTTCTCTGGGAATACATTATTTGTCCTGAGATGCATATTCAATAAGGGACAGACAAGAATAAAAACAGACCAGAAACTTTAAGGTGCTTTGAAATATATACGCACATGTTCACCTATTGGAAGATGCCTGTTATGGTAGTCCTAGCTTCTCAGTTGCTTGCAGATGTGTTGTCTTTGTCATATCTGTGCTTACATTTAATTACTTCTGAACTCCTCAATGTTTATATATGAAAATACCTAATCTCTTCTTTTAGACCTTCTGTTCAAATTATTTCTTTAAAACTAAGCCTGAGCCATGTTAGTGTTCCAGCATGTTGACCTTTAACTGCCTGCATTAGTGGTAATTAATGCACCAGCATTGCCAGCCACAAGAAACCATGGCTGAAGGAGCAGGAAGGCTTCCATTTTCCCCTGAAACAAGAGAAGTAAGGTACTGAGAATTTTTGCTGTCAGAATAACAGCAGAAATCACAGATCTCTAATTATTATCTGGAAGGTGCTTAGTACTATCTTTCTGTGTCCTTTTCTTCATTTCTTTTGCTTAGCTGTTTACATTAAAATGCTAGTGACTAGGAACATATGGTAGTGGGCAAGGGAGGAGAAACACAAGTGAGGGATTGTACCAGGACAAATATACGTGAAAATCAAATCTGTGCTGCTGGGTCATTTTCTCTCCTCTCTCTGTGAGGTTAATTAACAGCAAAACATGCATTACGTACACTAGTGTGCTCATTGAGTCTCACACTGAATGTTTCTGTCTTCATCCATTAAATTACAAGAATAACCTGTGTTTCTTAGCCTTGAATTTTAACTGGAGCTGATGAAACAGAAAACCAAATAGACTGGACTTCAAACTGAGATTCAGAACTATTTGGGTCTTCAAAATATGTGACTTGGTATATATGTGAGTCAACAATGTGATGCTGTAGTACATGATTATGACTGCAGCTGGAAAAGAGATGACTTGTACTCACTCTTTTAAAGTCTCTAAAAGACCTAACACTAGATACCATAAAAAGTTGTTTCCCTGGCCCAGCCTGAAAAGGCAACAATTCTTTAATTCCCAGATTCTGTAGTTTTCATTTGTGTTATCTATTTCATTTAATTTCTGTTGTAAATACATTCTTGGGATTATTACAAGAAAAATAAAATGTGTTCTATTTCTAATTAAATTTAAGGGAGTGTGTTGGTTTTGGCTGGCATAGAGTTAATTTTCTTCACGGTAGTTTGTATGGGGCTTTGTTTTGGATTTGTGCCTGAGGCAGTTTTAATAGTTCATGGATGTTTTGGTTATTACTGAGCATTGTTTACACAAAGTCAAGGCCTTTTCTGCTCCAGGGCTGGTGGTGCACAAGAAGTTGGTAGGAGACACAGCTGGGACAGCTGACCCACCTGATCACAGAGATATTCTAGACCATATGGTGTTGTGCTCAGCAGTATAAAGCTAAGGGGAGAAGAAGAAAGGAGAGATGCTCAGAATGATGACGTTTGTCTTCCTAAACAACTGTTACAAATGATGGAGCCCTGCTTTCCCAGAGATGGCTGAACACCTGCCTCATCATGGAAAGTGGTGAATGAATTCCTTGTTTTGTTCTGCTTGTGTGTGTGGTTTTTGCTCTACATATTAAACTTTCTTTATCTCAACCAGTGAGTTTTCCCACTTTCATCCTGCTGATTCTCTCCCCGGTCACATCGGGAGCAGAGTTTAGTTGCTGGGTGGGTTAAACCACAAGGAACAAGGAGAAGATCATGGCTTTCAGTCTTAAAGAGATGTTGTTTCTACAGTTGACGTGTTAGTAAAAGCAACAGTTGTGTTACTGGTAGATAAACTGCTGTGCTTTGACTAGCAGATTACAAATAGTCTTGGCAGAGTCAGTAAATGTGACAGCAAGAGATTCTAGCTACAGTAGAGTACAGTTGGATAGTATGTAGTGCTAAATGCCTGAGAGATGAAAGAACATGCATTCAAGCTCCTACCGAGACTTTGGATCTTATATAGCACATACTTTTTAGCAAGAAAAGTGCTGAAAAGGAGCACTCTCTTAAGTGCAGTGCATAGTCTGGTCTCTTTCTCTTCTTCCACCAAAAGACAAATCTTGGAGTACTTTCTGAAAGAAGCAAATCTATTATTGCTGTCATAACTCTGCTATACTTTCACTCTATAAAAAAAAAATCTGACTTCAGTGCCTATTTACTAGTTTGCATTGAGCAGAGTGACAAACATATTTGCTCTCTCTTCCTTAATTTTCTGGATATTCTGATATGTATTCAGAACAAATGACTTTGCAATAGGCTTTAGTCTGTAACAACCTGTTAAGCTCATAGAATCATAGAATAGCAAGGCTTGGAAATAACCTTAGGATCATCAAGTTCCAACCCCCTGCCATGGGCAGGGACACCTCCACTAAACTGTGTCACCCAAGGCTCTGTCCAACCCAACCTTGAACACTGCCAGGGATGGAGCATTCACAACTTCTTTAGGCAACCCATTCCAGTGCCTCACCACACCTACAGTAAAGAATTTCCTCCTTATATCCCATCTAAACTTCCCCTGTTTAAGTTTTAACCTGTTACACCTTGTCCTATCACTACAGTCCCTAATGAAGAGTCCCTCCTCAGCATCCTCATAGGCCTCCTTCAGATGCTTGGAAGGCTGCTATGAGGTCTCCAGCTGGGCATTGAGTCATTGATCACAACTATTTGTGTGGGGCCATCCAGCCAGTTCTTTATCCACCGAGTGCTCCACCTATCAAATTGATGTCTCTCCAATTTAGAGACAAGGATGTCGTGTGGGACAGTGTCGAACGCTTTGCACAAGTCCAGGTAGATGACATCAACTGCTCTACCCCTGTTCATCAGTTCTGTGGCCCCATCATAGAAGGCCACCAAATTGGTCAGGCAGGATTTCCCCTTAGTGAAGCCATGCTGGCTGCCACCATGCACCTCGTTGGTTTTCATGTGCCTTAGCATGCCTTCCAGGAGAATCTGCTCTAAGATTTTGCCAGGCACAGAGGTGAGACTGGGTCATCTATTTTCCCCTTCTTTAAAATGGGGGTTGTATTTCCCTTTTTCCAGTCGTCGAGAACTTCATCTGATTGCCATGATGTTTCAAATATGATGGCCAGTGTCTTAGCAACTTCACTTGCCAGCTCCTTCAGGACCTGCAGATGGATTTCATCAAGTCCCATGAACTTGTGCACGTTCAGGTTCTTAAGATGATCTCAAACCAGATCCTCACCTACAGTGGGCCCAAGGTCTTCATCCTCAGAGTCTCTGCATCTGACTTCCAAAACTTGGGTGGTGTGGTCAGAGCCTTTGCTAGTGAAGACTCAGGCAAAGAAGTCATTAAGAACCTCAGCTTTCTCCAAATCCAGGGTAGCCAGTTATCCTGATAGCTTCCGGAGGGGGCCTACATTGTCCCTAGTTTGTCTTTTATTCACAATACACCTATAGTATCCCTTCCTGCTATCTTTCACATCCCTTAGCTTTCCTAACCTGGTCCCTAGCTTCCAAGAAAACATCCCCGTATTCTTCCCAGGCCACTTGTCCTTGCTTCCACATTTTATAAGCCTCTTTTTTCCCTCTAAGTTTTCTCAGCAACTCCTTATCCATCCATGGTGGTCTCCTGGCCCTCCTGCTGCACTTCTTTCTAGTTAGGACACAACACTCATTACTGTTCAATAGTCTTATTTCTTTCTCTGTTATGCATGTGTGCAGGTATATATGTATGGTACTTTCTGAGTATTTGTTTTCTATATTTCTGCTTACCATTTGACTTTCAATACCAAGTAAGTGCTCAAATATTCCTCCCTTACTCATCAATGCAAAACTCCCATTAACTTTCTTCCTAGCCTCTACTTTAAGAGTAACTGGCTTTTTGAGTCTAAATGTTATACTGCACAAAGCAACCTATTTCATGTTCAAATAACTGATGCCTACAGAATTGGGCTTTTGTTTGCTAACATTTTGTGGCTGTTGTGTTACCTTCAGGTAATTGTTCTAACTGAGGTCTGAGCTGAATTACTTAGCTGTGCAAAACCACACTGTTTTCTGAAGTATTTTGTTCTTAACAAGAAATAGAACTGCTGAATTTCCATCCTCAAATATTGAGAATCTGTTTCAAAAACGGGGGGCAGTATAGGGGTAGGCTGTATTTAACACATGATCAAATTGTGGAGAGGGCTTCTTACAACTCATCCAGTGCCCACATGCAGAAATATTAAGGAATTGCTCATCACCTGATGCTAAAATAGAGCATTCCAAAGTTTTGTTAAGACAGCTAGATATTCTCAGAAAGCAGTGATCTGCCAGCATTTGCTCTATGGACTTTCCATATCAATGGCTGAAAAAGCAGAAATGGGTAGAGAGAACTTTGTCAACTTGATGCCACACTGGGGCAGTGGGGAAGTCTTTGCTGACTCCCTCTGTCAGGAAAAGGGTACAGTAGCAATAGGATAACATGTCATCTTTAAAGCCTGAACCTGTTGTCATAGGGGAAAAGGGGAGGAAAACCAGATGACTTTAAATTCTGGTCACAGATTGTGCATTATCTTACCTTTTCAGCTACTAACATTAATCTTAATGTATGATAGACTTCAGCACTGTTGCTTTTGTGCTTTTGGAGTGTAATCTATTGAAAGCTATATTGGGGTCCCATGCTATCACTTGATTTAAGTATAATGAATCCCAAAGGCAGATTTGGGGTTGATCTGAATGATCTATCTGTTAGCAGTGTGGCTGGGTAAGATGTAGACTAAAGGTTAGTTTCACTCTGTGCATCTGATGATTGGACTGACATAGATTAAACACAAATTTCCAGTGACACAGTTATTGTGATTAGGCTTACGTGTTGGGGTGATATCCTAATTTCAATCTGTCAAAGACTCTACCAAGGTTGATTATGCCATTAAGATTCTTAAGATTTATGGCAACATAAGTGTTGTCAAAGGCAAACTCCCTGGTATGTAATAGCTTTCTTTGCTGTCCCAGGGTACTCCACTCAGATAGTCCAGAGCTCTAGAAAACTTCTTAAATGTTGCTTCATTTTATGTGGTTTTGTCTCCTCTTTCATAACTGCTCAGTGTTGGTAGCTGCATAATGTGGTTTTAAAATTATTGTTGTATTAATTACCTGGACAACAGGGAATGTTTCCCTTGGGCTGCTGCATAACACACAGGTACTCAGTGGTCTGTGGACAGTGGGACATAAATCATGCCTTGGTGACCTGGACAATTCTGAGAGAGAAGTGCCATTGCTCTTCGTACACACACAGTGCCTTGTGGGCTAACGGGCTCAAGTCTTTGATAATTTGTGTATCTCTGCACTGTAACCTTTTGCAGAGTATCAAATATACTGGTACAGCTAATAGCTTCCAGGTAACTCTGAAGAACTGGGCCTTAATTTTCAGTCTCTTACAAGGACAGGTCTGTGGTGATGGCATATTAGGTGTCTATAAAACAAGTAAATGAAAACCAAAACATGACTGACTTCCCACTTAATTTGGAGACAGCTTCCTTAAAGCTGGTGGACTTGAACTGGAACAAGGCTGATTCTTCCCTTGCCTACACTTTCTGAAATGAATATTTTTGCTGTTCTCAGACAATATTTCAGGTAAAATTTTTCTGTCAGCACTGCTTTAAATGTTACTAACTTCGCACCCTTCACTTAATTGTGTCCTTGTGCTTTTCAGTAGTCACAGAATGGAGAACAACATGCATGCATTGACCTCAGTATCATTCTTTTGTTAAAAACGACTTTTTTTCTGATTTTGCCTTGAGCTTGGGAGATACAATCAAGTAATAGGATTTCTGTCCAGGAGAACAATATTGCTATGTTTTCTGACTTGTTCAGTAGATTGGATTGAGTGACACTGATTAGTTCTTCCTATCATAAATATGAGGCGTGCTTTGTATTTTTGTTGCCAAAATTGTTTAACAAGTAATAGAATGGCAGATTGAAAAAAAAAAAATTTTTGATGGTAGGGATATTTTGATTGTTGCTTTTTTCACCTCACCACCCTAAAACAAAACCTGAACCCAGGACACCTCCTTTTATTGCAAAAGTATGAGTATGCATATCCAAACTTACAGACGACTGACCTCTAAAGTGAAACAGGAGAGGAAGGAAAAGTTTCTTTATAAAATAGATATTTAAGTTCTTTTTAATCTTCACATCAGGATATATTTATTTTACAGTTTTGAGGAGTATCAATAAAAATGCTTGTCTTTGCTGCAGAATTGTCTATACCTCTGTAAATAATTTAATTGAGCTGTGAATATTCAGTGATTGAAAACTAATTACTTTGTGGCTTAATTTGAGTACTGCCTGACTGCTCTGGGGTTGCAGGCAATTTAACAATGTAGACAGTATGTGAACATGGAATGTTAAGCAGTGACTGGGACAGTTAAAAATTAAAAAAGGAACTCTTCTCCAATTTAAAAGTATGCCACTGACTGGGCTGTTTGTACCACCCAAAGGCTTTATGTGCACAGCTTTATGAACAGTGCTTTTTGAAATATCTATGGGAATATATTTATACATCATTAAGTAATTGCTTTCCCCTCCCCATAGAAATCTGTAGTCATTTTGCTCATAAAGATTAATGACGTAGCACAATGAATCATATTCACTCCTGTGAGCTTTAGCTTTCAGTTTTAATAGCAGGTTAGGAATCATGCAGTTATTTTTCCTATGAGTTCCTTTAAGCTTTTCCACCAACAGACTCACTGTTTCTGGAGGGAATATGAAGCCCGTGCTTTTCCTGAAATGGCATTTCAATCATGTTAATTTGTGTGACATGCAGAGTTTCTCTGGTGTGTATTTCTGATACCTACAAAATGCAGCCATCATTGAACATTCTTGCTATAGAACTTTAATCCCTATCTTCTGGGGTCACGCCAGATCATAGAATCATAGAATAGTTATAGTTGGAAAGGACCTTAAGATCATCAAGTTCCAACCCCCCTGCCATGGGCAGGGACACCTCCACTAAACCATATCACCCAAAGCTCTGTCCAACCCGACCTTGAACACTGCCAGGGATGGAACATTCACAACTTCTTTGGGCAACCCATTCTAGTGCCTCGCCACACTTACAGTAAAGAACTTCCTCCTTATATCCAATCTAAACTTCCCCTGTTTAAGTTTTAACCTGTTACACCTTGTCCTATCACTACAGTCCCTAATGAAGAGTCCCTTCTCAGCATCCCTATAGCTCCCCTTCAGATGCTGGAAGGCTGCTAGGAGGTCTCCACGCAGCCTTCTCTTCCCCAGGCTGAACAGCCCCAACTCTCTCAGCCTGTCTTCATATGGGCGCTGCTCCAGTCCCCTGATCATCCTCGTGACGCTCCTCTCGACTTGTTCCAACAGTTCCATGTCTTTTTTATGTTGAGGACACCAGAACTGCACACATATTCCAAGTGAGGCCACACAAGAGCAGAGTAGAGGGGCAGGATCACCTCCTTTGACCTTCTGGTCATGCTCCTTTTGATGCAGCCCAGGATACCATTGGCTTTCTGGGCTGCAAGCGCACACTGAAGCCGGCTCATGTTCATTTTCTCATAAAAAAATTCCCCAAGTCCTTCTCCGCAGGGCTGCTCTGAATCTCCTCTTTGCCCAACCTGTAGCTGTGCCTGAGATTGCTTCAACTCAGCTGTAGGACCTTGCACTTGGCATGGTTAAACCTCATGAGGTTGGCATCAGCCCAACTCACAAGCGTGTCAAGGTCCCTCTGAATGGCATTTCTTCCTCCAGTGTACCCACCGAACCACACAGTTTGGTGTCATCAGCAAAGTTGCTGAGGGTGCACTCAATCCCACTGTCCATGTCACCACAAAGATGTTGAACAAGACCGGTTCCAACACTGATCCCTGAGGGACACCACTTGTCACTGGCCTCCAAATGGACATTGAGTCATTGACCACAATTCTTTGCATGCGGCCATCCAGCCAGTTCTTTATCCACCGAGTGCTCCACCTATCAAATTGATGTCTCTCCAATTTAGAGACAAGGATGTCGTGTGGGACAGTGTTGAACGCTTTGCACAAGTCCAGGTAGATGACATCAACTGCTCTACCCCTGTTCGTCAGTTCTGTGGCCCCATCATAGAAGGCCACCAAATTGGTCAGGCAGGATTTCCCCTTAGTGAAGCCATGCTGGCTGCTACCATGCTCCTCGTTGGTTTTCATGTGCCTTAGCATGCCTTCCAGGAGAATCTGCTCCAAGATTTTGCCAGGCACAGAGGTGAGACTGATTGGTTTGTAATACCTGGGTCATCCATTTTCCCCTTCTTGAAAATGGGGGTTATATTTCCCTTTTTCCAGTCATTGGGAACTTCACCTGACTGCCATGATGTTTCAAATATAATGGCCAGTGTCTTAGCAACTTCATTCACCAGCTCCTTCAGAACCCGCGGGTGGACTTGCTCATGTCCCATAGACTTGTGCACTTTCAGGTTCTTAAACTGTTATTCCTTTTATACATTATTACATTCTTCTAGTTTTTATCTGACATGTAATAGGACCCTGACATGAATGCCTACTGTTAACTTAAATATAGAACTAGTATTTAGCTGCCTATAAAATAGTATAGTCCTAAAGAAGTCTGCATTTTAATTTACATTCTTGTTTCCTAGAAGTGATTGGACAAAGTTCAGGGTTGGAGGAATTAATTTATAAAAAAAAAAAAAAACCAAACCAACACAAGCACTGTGCTTGTATTCTTGTGTTATTCTATGAACCAGTCATCAATAATGATGTGGTCAAGAGTTTGCTAGCACTTTACTAAGATGAATAAATAATGCTTTACATTAATTTATCAGTCTATTATATAAGTTTCTGTCCAATGTTAGTTTATCTTAAGGATCATACATAAGAATTTACAGAAAAGGGGGTCAAAGGGCTACCTAGGTTTCACAATAACGAGCTAAATAGATTTCAGGTTTCTACTTTACTGAGTTAAGTACTACCATGATACATAGTATCATAGTACAAAATGCTCATACCCCTTGAATACTAAAACATAAGCATCTGTTCCCTGAAAAAGTTCTTTGCACTGCAGAAGATGTGCATAGCATCAGTTTTTGGTTCTTCACTCCTTCCTTCCCCCACAGAATTCACTTATGAACTGGTGGTGTTCATAAGAAAAGTCTCTGGCACAAGAGGACCTGAGCCTCTTGAGGGTGTGCTTGCAAATGTTTTTATCATGTTTCAAAGAAAACCTGAGAAATGCCTTTTAATACAATTTATGCTTCTAGTTGCCTCTTCCAAAATTGCATTAAACCCCACAGAGAGTTTTCAGAATTTGTGTATATCCAAGCGGTGGCTCCTGCAAACTCTCTAGGTGCACAAAATACAATCCCTTGATTCTTGCAAATTCTAGAAAACAACCTATTGGCCCAGCTGTTTTTTCCTAAAAGCACTTTGCAACCCTTGAGGTACACAGAAACAAGATTAAATGCTATTTTTGCACTGTAAGACTACATAAGAGCACAATAACTTTCTGAAGTCTTTCAATATAATGAACATTTTCTGGGCTTGTTTTTTCAATCTATAAATGGTCTTAGGACAGATTCCAGTAAAGAAGATAACAAATAATTCTACTTTCCCAGAAAGTATTTCTTCAAGTAACCCCTAAGTCTAATCCAGATGAGATGCTGTAAGACAACTGAAAAATCTTATTGAAAAGTAGGACGTAGCCAAGGGTTTTGTTTGCCTATGTTTGAGAAGGTAGAAGAAAGAAGCTAGCTATAAAAATTCATATATTTCAACTGCTTTTTGAGACAAGACATGATCATTTTTTAGTGCTGTTATTGCTGTTAAATAACAGCATCATTATTTAACTCCACCTGCAACAGTGGGACAGGAAGTGCAAAGCAGGGAAGTACAGAGTACTGTGCGTTCTGTGTCAGGTAGATAACTGAGGGATGAATGTGCACAAGATGAATGTGCGTCAGTGTGCTCCAAGTGATATGCCTTTTCAATTATGCAAGAAAAAGCAGTTTTTGAGTGACTCAACAGATTTATATATTCCCAATGAGCTAAAAGCTGAAAGACAGGATTATCCTTCACTGTGGTTTACTTTGCTCTCTAAAGAGCAAAGAACTCAAGTCCAAGTGGTAAAAGGGAGTACCACAGTGGTTTTGCAGCAGCTGAAACACTTGTCACCACCAAAACAGGTTCAGTGACTCACCACAGCTTGAGTCCATATGCTGACTCTATCACCAAATGCAGTGCAGGATACTTCAGACTTTCTGCTGATTAGCATCTGTTTCCATCAAGTATCTTGTTCTTTAATTAAGACAATCTTCTTAAATGTAATGTTAGTAATAGTATATTTTCAAATGGAGCAGATAGAGAGAAGCCCAGGTGGCAACTTCTTTAATGAGAATGGAAACTGTGAGAGTTTGTCACAGGATTCAGTTTTAATAACATGATAAGAGGGAGAAATATCCTGGAATATGAATATAAAATTCTTATTAGAAATATGGAAAAATTAGGATGGTGTGGGCCTTTAGTCAAAGCAAGGACAACTTTAAAGTTACATCAGGCTGTGCTGTTCTCTAAAACTCTTTATCCCTAATGAGTAGAAGACTAACTCCCAAATCTAGGCCACTATCAAAAGTGTGAATACCTCCCAGGGTACAGGCTGATGTCACCTAAAAATCCCAAAAGGCCTAGGTGGCCTTACCAGCCAACTTATTTCATATTGTCAGCTTGTGTCTTATCTAGGAATACAAAGGTTATTATACAAAGATTATTATTACTAACAATATGACATAGTACTATAAAGACTTTACAGTCCTTTTGCACACAGTGAGCTGTTGACTTGTATTTAATGACATTTCTCTTGCAAAATCCTCAGTGCTTTCTTCATTGTTTTTTCCTGATTGTTAAGATACTTAGTCATTCTAGGCCTGCTTCCCTGCTCTACTCACTTTTCAGTATCTGTTTAAGTGATAAGTGGAAATACCCAATTAACAAATCTTTCTTACTTGTATTTTCCTCATTTTAGGAAACCATTTTTAGTCAATTTTGAAACAGATACTGCAGCTCTTGATATGACTTCATTCTTGTACAAACTTGTCCTTCATGTAGTAAGTGACATCCAAACTGGCTGCAAACCAAGAGCTTCACATCTATGGGTGGCAGCAAGCATTGCTTTGGAAAGACTAACATGTTATTGTGTGATTTCTGTGCTTCTATAACCTCTCTAAATGGAGGTTCTCAAAGTAATCGCTATTAGATGCAATGATATAAGGAAACTTCTTTTTGTTTACTTCCTTCATTTGGCTTGGATCCCCCATATATACACCATGAAGGAGCGGTAACAACTTCGACTTTAAATTATACTTTTTTCATTACTCTTAGACATTTTCAGGATGATTCAGCTCTTCCCTAAACCTGGGTTGACTCACTGAGGACCAGATGAACTGTTTCCTATTCACATTGATTAGTGGACTGTTGGTTTCAGAAGGAAGTAAGAAGCCTGCTTATTTATGTTCTCTACCCCTAAGCATTATTTTCATGAGCATACAAATATTCTTCTTTCCCACTATCACAGTTGCAATACAAATCTATGTAACAATTTATATTCCATTTATTTATTGCTTTCTTTCTATACTGTTACCTTCATGTAAAGGGAGACTTTCTAGCTCTCAGTGAATTCTGTAAAGAGTTCTGAGTAAAGCTCTTCTTGCTGCTTGAATAGCAAGTGATCACCTGTGAGATTTGCTACGCATTTGCCTCAGGTAGAGATAGTCAATGGATAAAGCTGGAAATTATGCTCAGTCTTACGCATTTGATCTACTCTTCCTACCCTTGCAGCAACAGTAGAGCAACACATAAGAGACTAACTACTGTTTCTTTCCAGTGTAAAAATAATCTGAAGGTCTCTGTTCACAGTTTCAAGCACAACACCTTTAAATAATACTAATTACTCCTCTACTAGGATTAGAGAACAGGACTCATGCAATTCAACATAAAGAGTTCTTAAATATGGCATCTTTTGACTTCTATCTGATGGGCATGAGTGAAAGAAATTTCCACAAAATGTCCCTGACATAGGCCAAAAAAAAAGGAAATAAAATAAATATAATCAGCTTATTCTAGGGCTGACTGACAGTGGGCAAACTGTACATATAGAAGGGGACCCTGCCTCCAGGTTCAGTAATGGAGTTTCTTGTTGTCAAATAAAGGGAATCCAAACCACTTTACTTCTCAAGGGGCTTCTTTCCCACCTAAGGACAAGAAAGGAATCCTGTTCAAACATGGAAACTTACACTTAAGTGTTACATGCTCTGCAGGTGGGTTGGAACTAGATGATGTTAAGGTCCTTACCTATCCTTACTATACTATGATTCTGTGATTCTATGATTCTTATGATCATTGTCTATTAATCATCCACAAACAGATGCCAGAGGATGGTTTAATAGAAAACCTAATTTTCCTTATCACAGTTTTGCATTAGGACTGACTTTCAGCTCTTATATAACTATTACCAATGGATGCTATAGGATAATATCTGGCATTTATAGTCACATCTATGCAACATTAGATGCAATAATATTGTTTGATTAGTCCAAATTCTGTGAAGTGACTGAAAAAATCTTAGTAACATATGATTTGTTTTAAGGTAAAAATCACTTAGGGGATCTTAAAGTATAAACCATTTTCTTAATATTGACTCTTTTAATAGCATACTATGCTAAAACAGAGTTTTGGAACATTAATTCAGACAAAAGAGATGATATTTGTAGTGTTCCTCAGTGCAGCCATTTCTGTTCTCAGTGATTTTCTTCTTTCTTTTGCCAGTTTGCAGTTAATCTGTAAAGCACTGCTGTATACAATCGATTTCTCCCTTTCAAGACATAGATACAATCAATTGTTTAGGTTCTGCTTACAATGCCAGGGGAAAGAAATTTGATACTTTATCCTTCTGAGTGCCATAAATAACTAGCTTCAGTTAGGGAAAAAGAGAACACCAGTACTTTTGGGGATAGAAAGGAATTGAGAAAGCACATGCTAATACTTTGTTTTTACAGTGTTCCCCAGTCTTCCTTTTTAACTTGTTTATGCCTGTGATTATTATGGTGAGCTAAGCATCTGACTACGTTTTCGTTCTTATAGGATCTGTAGAAGCCTGCAAACAGTAACAGATCTCTGAAGAACTGCAGTGATTCTGAAACAGGAATTTCTCTTTCCATCTTCACACATATTCCAGAGGATCATGTAGGATGTCTTCACAAGTTGTTTTAAGAGATATCTGCAAAGATTTTTGTCTCAGCTTTCTAGAACAGCCCAATATAGGCAGTGAAGCAGTGTTATACAGCATTGACAGTATACTATTTTATTCTTACATATTATTTGACAGTATTTGGGATTAAAATTTTTACTTCTTTATTTCTTACCACCCAGAGCAGGAAGAAGAAACAGTTTTATTTAGTGAAAAGCTTTTTTTAAAAGGAAAAGTTTGATAGGAAAAGAGGGTTTTTTAAAAATAAGTTTTGGAGGTGTGACTGAAGACATCAGACTCCTACCAGGAATCTTGGTCACAAGAACACAAGAGAAAGTTTGTTATGGGTATTTTTTACATTCTCACCATTAGGAGGATGTCCACAAGTAAAAGATGTAGTATGACTGCTTTTGAGAAATTTTTCACCTTTCTTCAGTGATGTCTTATGAATGTTGTTTTTCTCTTTATTTATAAGTGCTCCTCTGGTACCTCAGAAGAGGTAATGATGTAAAGTTTAGATATTTCTATGCTTTTCTAACTTCTCTTCTGTAGAGTTGTCAAAATAGTTTATTTTCTACAAAGACAAGCCTGTAGTATCAATATTATCAGTTCCACCTTCTTCATGTTAGATTACTGGTGAATTCATATTTGTTTAAACAAATTTTATAATCACAGAATAATTAGACTGGATGGGATATCTGAATGCTGTGTATTCTAAACCCTGTTCAATGCCAGTCAAATCAGGTCTGGATGGTTAGGGTGGTATCTAAGAACACCTTAAACCTCAAAGTTTCCCAGCCTCTCTTGGCACCCTCATGTTTGTCTATCTCATGAGGGATTTTCTTCTTGTTTGTTTGGTTGGGGGTTTTTTGTTTGGTTTGATGTTTGTTTTGATTTGGGTTTTTTTTTATGTTTTCAATAATAATAATAGTAATAATAATAATAATAATTTACTGTTTTCCAATTTATGTCCAAGATGATACAAGCATTGTATCTTGTTTTATCACTGCACCTCCAATAAAAGTCTGAAGGCATCTTCTCTGTATCCTCTGATCAGGTAATTATAATTATAATTCCATTAAGAAAAGCATTCATGAAAATTGCCAACAATAATAATATGCAGTTGATCAATTTTTAAATGAATTGGTCATCTTTGAAAAAAAATACTGTGTAGGTAAAATTATATAAGCTGCATAATTTCCAATTCTTTCATCAGCTTGCTTATTCATGCTCTACTTTATGAAAAATAATTTTTTAAAAAGTAAGAAATCAGCTGGAATTCATAAATTTTTCAAAGCTTTATGAAATCTAAATATATTAGATAATTTATTCCTAGGAAGTAATTTAGCCACTTTGACTTATAATGGAGCTTGAAGTAGGGAAAACAGTATCCTCCTAACAAAAATCAGACAGATTGGTTTCTAATTACAATGTTATACATTCCAGAGCCATGTAGTCTTTTGGGTTTTGTCTGTATCTTTCTCTGAGAAGAGACATCCATATAAAACAGCTGCAGCTCCAAAAGGACTTTCAGTGGTAAATTGATTTGATTGATTCAAATTTGATTACATACTGGAAACACATTTAGTTCAAGTTAAGAACATTAGCACACATCAGCTAGAATAAAATTCAAATTGCTTCTTTGTTATTCATTAATGGAACTTAATGACTCCAACAAAACATTAATGAAGAAAAAATATTGGCTTGCATAATTCATTTGGAAAAATTAATTAATTGTTGTATTAAGGGCAGCCTACTCCATAGAGTAATTACTGAAGCTTTGGTGGGGAATTACTTCATGATATTTATTTTGCAAGCTGTTGTTTACTCCTTTCATTTCACATTGATTTCGTTATTCAGATAGTATATTTTTTTGCAGAAGGAAATTAAGCACACTTTGAAATGATGATCATAACTAATTACTTACAATTGATAGGGTGACTGCATTTTTACACTCAAGCTGATAACATGATGTTTACCACATTCAGCATCTATTGGAAAAATGAGAAAATTTGTCTAGACATAATATATGAAGTCAGGAAAGATCTTTGCAAGAGCTAATTTACCAGTTCCAGTGGACAACAGAAATAGTCACTTTGGCTCAGCTATATTTTTCTAACAAGTACAAAATAACTTCTGAATCCATATTTTCTTCCTGTTAAGTTCCATTAAGAAATACATTAGATCTTTCCATAAGATCTTAATATTAAGAAAATTAAAGCAACCTCTAGAAACAATTTTTGCTTTTGTCACATTTTTCTTGACAGCTACAAATAGAAATTTTATTTCAGTGGACCTAAAACTTTAAGTAGATCTAGACCTAAATTAAGACGGAAGTCCCTACAAGAGTCAGGCAGCCAGAGCTGTAGTCCAACCACTTTTCCCTCACAAATGTTTGTTTTAATCTTTCCCTCACAAATGTTTTAAACTTTCCCTCACAAATGCT
This sequence comes from Agapornis roseicollis, assembly GCA_002631895.1. Lineage (NCBI taxonomy): Eukaryota > Metazoa > Chordata > Aves > Psittaciformes > Psittacidae > Agapornis > Agapornis roseicollis. Next base: position 174,464 of record NDXB01007475.1, on the reverse strand, counting down.
TTAATCTTTCCCTCAGAAATGTTTTAATCCTGTAGGTTTGTTTTGTCTGATAGAAGACTAAATCCAATGCAGACATTTGCAGGTGAGACACTGCAATGCATATTTTCCTGGCTTGTAGCATCCAGAACTAGGGACCAATTAAGGGTTTAGTCTGCTACTTACCCAGACCATGTAAAAAGTACTCTGCAGCTCTCATATGGATCAAAATTTCCTCATCATGGAAATCAGATAATCATTGGAAAGAAATGGAAAGAAGAGACTGGTGTATCAAGGAGAATGGAGTTTCCCCTAAACCCCAGAAGAATGAAGTGTTGTGATGTTCCTGTATCCATCCATCCATCCACTGATGGTTCTAGCATCCATCCCAACTACTGTTGTAAACAAAGCACCCAAAAGAGGGTCTAAAAATGCAAGCTAGACCAAGCCAACAAAAATACTGCAGAGATTTTTTTTCTCTCCTTTTGTTCTAGGTTCATGGTTAGGCATGTTACTCCTTTTTCTTTATGTTCATGGCAGATCCATTTCAGTGGAAGGAAAGCACGAGACAAGAAACCATTCAGTAGGGCACTTGTTAGTGAGAGAGGTAAACTGAACAGATGAGGGTACTACTGTTCCTCAGGTGAGCGTTCTATGCTACTTCTTCATGCAACCAGACTTTTGGAGAAGTTAAAACCTTGTGCAGGGATCATAACTGCTCATCTCAGGATCCTGGCCATATTCTGTAAATAAGGCAGACAGAAGGTCAGTATGTAATTTTTACTTTTAAAGGTGTCTTAGTTCTTTACTGGAGCTAATCCTTTAGCTAATAAAATTAGTTTTAATTGAAACCTGACATGAAAGTTATTTTGGGCTTAGCAGCAGGCAATATCATGCAGTAGTCTCATTGACCGCAAAACTGAAGTTTGCCTGGAGGGATACAGCTGACTGGAGCCAAGTGTCACTTATCTAACAATGGACAGCCATGAAGAAAAAAAATAAAAACCCAGCACAACGCTTCCTTTAAGTGTTTCTCCAAGTGTAATAAGATTTTGTCTTGGTTTGGTTTGTTTTTCTTTCCTTTGCTGGAAACAAAATGTTATTTTATCAGTGTTATGTGAAAGGGAATTGTGTGAGTGAAAATATTACAGAATTCTAACCAGACTCCCAGAAGAGCCAGTTCACTGAACACTTGGAAAACTTTGCAGGCTCTACACATAAAGTGGAATCATATGTCATCATATGAATAAAACTGTACAAAATAAGTCAGGGTTTGACTGTAGTGGGTTTCTCATTGCCACTTAGAAATTTTTGGGGTTTAATGAACAATACTGTGCTATTTAATTGTTGCTTTAATAGAAAAGCAAATGCTGCTTATATGACTTTTGCCATTTCAGTCACAGCTGATGCACTCTGTATGGCTTGTGTTTTCTTTTTTCCTACTTAAGAAATTAGTTTTAACAATTCCTATTGTCTAACTAGTAAAGAAACTGCCTGACCGTAGGAGATATGATCCAAAGCTCACTGTAATTTATGTGATCTTCTCACTGCATTTAGTAGGATTTGCATTAATTTTTTATTTAACAACATGCATGGAACAGATTAGGGTAGAAAACAGATACTGAAAATGTGTTACTTTAGGTGGTCACAATTTGAATGAATTGCTAAAATCTTCTAGAAATGGTTTTCTTATGTGGCTACTTTTCTACAAAAAATAAAGTTCTCTTATTTTACTACTGAGGCATGAGACAAAACACCGTATTCAGTTCTGGTTTGTGGGTTAGGAGGTCCAGAGAGGACTTTTTCCTAATTTTTCCTATTCTAAAAATGTAAAGGATATATTTTTTTTTTATGTAAACTGAAGTAGAAAGTGAAACTCTACTACAAGAGACAGAGCTTTCCTTCATCATGGGTGAAAAGGAGGTTAGTAAAAGACATAAACTTTCTTTTCATTTCATTCATCATTTTCATTTCAGTCTGGTCACTAGTATGTCAGACTTTCCAGTGAAGCTGAGAATGACACACAATATCAAAGGCTTGGGAGCTTCAATGACTTCTACCAGCAAGCACTGACCAGCATGACAACAGCCTGGATTTTCTACTCCTTTTGCAAGAGAAGAGGAAAACCAGGAAAGAATCTGAAGAAAAGTCGGTGTTACAAGGGATTCAACTCTTCAGTCTTTCTCAGAGGCTTTTTCAGGCCAGCAGAAAATGGAAGGGAAAAAAAGAAATGGTGGAAAACATAATTTTTATTTTTTTTTTTCCATTCTCAATGAACAAACACCTAACATACCACATGATGGCAGCACAGCCTGAAAAAATACAAAGGAGTTGCTGTACGCAGTAACCCTGACAGAGAAGATAAACTAATGTTGAGTCTCCTGTCTTGCAAATGCTTTTGAGCGCTAGGGTATCATGGAATGCAACTGGCTGCAAAGTATAAACCTGGGCTTTTCCTGTACACTACTCATGTCTGTGGAGAGCACTTTTCCTCTAAAGATCCCCTTCTTGAGTTCCTATAGGTGTTTCTGCTCAGACTTATAAGGAGTTATTGTCTGCAATGAACTTCTTTTACATTCTCACCACCCCAAATTATCTGTGCACTCTTTAAACAATTGCTTCAGCTTAGTATGCACTTGATGCACTCTGGGACCTGCTCCACCCTCACAAGCTCAAGGTTATGGATTAGCAGGGCAGGACATGCTTGAAGGCAGAAACTGGTTCTAGTAGTAATCTTTGCTTTTCATGAACAACTGTCTCTGGCATCATTTTAAAAAAACTGTTGTTTCAGAAGGAAAAGCGAAATGAACCACAGGAAAGAAAATAAACTGTAATTTTGCCACCTGATTAAAGGCAAGCTGGGAAGCTGTGATGGAGAAGGGACATGGAGAAGGGGTGAGTTTGAATGCTGAGCAAGGTGCCATTCGCTGTTGCCTTTTTAACATCCCTTCTGGTTTTGGGGGGATTTCCTTCTGTCCAAGCTTACTTAATCCTGACCATCTGACTTTATGCTCCTTTTTTAATCTGTTGCTGATTAAGAAGTATAGAATAGATAAACATGCCATAAGTAAAAACATTGAAACCATAAACTTTACAAACTGAAATAGAAGTCTAGAAACAAAACAGATAAATCTCTTTACCTGGACATGGGATAGTGATGTTTTTAAATTCTATTTCACCCTAAAATGATGTATGGAGTTATTTTGCAGTCTGAGAGTTACTGCAGATGTTTAGTCTGCATTTCGCTTGTTTGCAGTAGCCCGGGATGCAGTTTTGGGTTGAAATGTGTTTGAAACTCTCTACTGCCATCTGATGCTGCCATCCTGAGGCCAATTCTTGCAGCGCACGTTAACCCTGCAAACTGGTGTCTGGCTGTGAGGGACTGAACGCTGTGCTCTGCTGCTTAGTGAAATATAACCCCAGATCACCGAGTCTGTTTAAAACATTGCCTTTTCAGAGGTAGCTCAAGATATTTTTTTTTTCCATTCCAGGTAGGTAAATGAAATTTAATTTTTAATAAGCACACAAGCTTCTATATTGTGCTTCTGGTTTGTATTTTTCTGTTTGATACTGTGATAATTACTATTTTTACAACTGAAGCCTAATTTGATGCACTGCTTTAATAGATGCATATAATACTGTCTGATGCAATTGCTCGTTGCCTTTTGTGGATCATGATTATCTGTCTATAACTGGGGTATAACCTATAACCTGTTATCTTTGAGTCCCAAATGCTGTCCTAGTATTCAAGGAATGAGTATGCTATCTTCATAGCTGCATGCTACTCCTAATGCATGTTTTGATCATAAGAAAAAACCCTGAAATTAAACTTAATATTAAAGTTAAGCAGTGAAATACAGAGGGAGGGAAAATTACCCAAAAACCTTAGATACTTACCTAACTTTGTAGGATCTTTCCTTTGTGAATTCATGTGCAATATCTTCCTTCATCAATTGAGTCATCGAGGGTGCTAAACTTATTTTACTACATCTCTTTCATGGAAATGTTCATCTTAATACTCATTCTTGCACCTGTTCTGCTTGCCTCCCACCCCCCATATATTCCCTTGTTTGTCAAGGAAGGCAGTTAAGAATTTCCCTGGTTACAAACTGAATCCCACAAGTTTCTGTTACAACTCACCATGGCAGAACAGATGAACGATTGAGTGTAAGGTGAGATTTATTCCTCTGTTCAACTGTGTATTCCTCTGTGCCAGGGAGTTACCTGCTTTAGCCCAATAGGCAGAATGGGAGTTGAAATATTAATCAAGTCATGTTATAGACTAGACTAGTAGTTAATGTAGTCCTGTATTTTGCTTCTAAAATTGACTGCAAACATTTTAACCGATGAAGCATAAAACTTACTATTATTGCCAATGAAATTGCTTGTTTCCAGCTAGCGTTGGTCTTACAATCTGAAACATGATAGCTTTTAACTGTTGTCTCTGCCATATCCCCTAATGTAATTCCAGTGTTTTCTCCTTTAATTAATGCATTAAATGCTTTATAACTAATTGTGTAAGCAATAGTGTGTCTTCATGTGGCTTACTACAATATTTAAGCTCAGCAGATACATTCAGGATGGTGTTCTACTGACAAGAAGCACAAAGTGAAGTTTCAGGATGTGCATTTTCTATCAGAGGGTATCAGTTTCCTATTTCAATCAATCTGAAATTGCTGCTACCAGGATCTTCAAGGAACACTGAAAAAGCTCAACTAATCTTCTTCCCAAGGAGCTGACAGCTGGAAAGAGGAAAATGTAGCAGTAGGAGGTTATGGGACAGGATAAAGAAAACTTCCCAGCTCTCCATATTTACTGTTGCATTGAACTGTAAATCTGATTCAGTATCTTCATGCTATGATTTTAATTTAAACCAAGAATAAATACAGCCTGCACCTTGATGCCCTTTTTTAATACTTCTTCAAACACAAAAACATTAAATATGGAATTCTGATATTTTCTGCAGGAATTTCTTTGGGAAAACTTGAAGGGCTAGATTCAGTGGAAGTCAGTTCCAGAAATACTGCTACCTCTTTAGGCATGAATTGGTATAAATCTGTTTTTTATATCCCCAAGTACATGCAATTAGATTTGCATCCCTTTTTTTTAATTTAAAGCAAATTTATGGTTTGATCCAATTCTTGCCTATAGATTTCTTAGGTTATCGACTGAGAAGTGAGCTTAGAGAAAAACAGCTTGTAAAGACTTATGAGAATATTGTAATTAAAATACTAATGGCTTGTTATAACTTGTATAATTATGAGAATCAATGCAGTAAAGACAGTTATATAGGAATATTAGGAAAAGAGAAGTGCAGATTAATTCAACTGAAATACAGAACAGTTTCCTTTACAGTAACATGAAATAAAATTAAGAAACATTAAGTTTTGAATAAACACTTTACAAAACATGTAATTATTATTTAAAACAAACAAACAAACAAACAAACAAAATGTCATCTTTTATTGTAAGATAAATGCAAATTTTTATGCTCCTATGAGTGTACAACAGAAACAGTGTAAAACATAGCACCATATGATAAAAGCCAGGTGGAACACTTGCAGTGCTGCTGCATCTGCTGACAGAAGCAGTCAACTGTGTTAGGCAGTGTTGTACATTTGATAATGCTGTCTTTCACCTTTCAATCAAATGCTTCTTTGGTTCACTTCTGTCATGGTTTAACCCCAACAGGCAGCTAACACAGCCACTTGCTCACTCACCTGCAGCAGGAAATGGAGAGAGAATCAGAAGGGTAAAAGTGAGAAAACTCGTGGGATGGGATAAGGACCCCCCTCCTTCCTTCTTCTTCCCTGTCTTTATATGCTGAGCATGACATCATATCATCTGGAATATCCCTACAGTCAGTTGGCGTCAGCTGTCCTGGCTGACCCCCACCCAACTTCTTGTGCACCCCCAGCCTACTCGCTGGTGAGGTGATGTGAGGAGCAGAAAAGGCCTTGGCTCTGTGTAAGCTCTGTTCAGCACTACTGTTTTGTTATCTAAAACCACTCCTAACTTATCAACACTGTTTTCATCACAACCATAGCACCCTACAAGCTACTATACCCCAGCAAAAACCAGTACAACACTTTGCTAATGTCTTTCATGCAAATGGAATAATTTAGACTAAAGCTGTGGTAAAAGAGGTTGTTTCAGCCAATATACAAATAAAGAAATAAATAAATACATTTATTGATTAAAATGTAGAAAAGATGTATGTTAAAATGAGGAATTAGACAAAGGTCTTCCACTCTCTGTCTGTAGGTACTTCAACTATTCTGATCCCACAGGCTGTGTGTTCCTGTGTTTCACTTTTCAAAGTGAGGGCCAAAACCAGACAATAAAAAAGATGGAAGAACAAAGAACCTCCACAAGCAAGAAATACAGATTGTGTTGATGACATGTACCTAAGCAAGCTAAAATAAAGATCCACCCCTCGGCTTCTGAACTTCCTGCTTTTAGGCATCTACAATCACATTCGTAGTTTGGTGTTCTGTAATAGGTTTTTCATTTTGAAGAGTTTAATCTTCCTTACAGTTTAATCTTCCTTTCAAACATGATTCTCTGATGATTCTGTTGGCCCAGTTGCCTCACAAGGCATTGTATTTTAATGTTACTTTCCAGGAGACTAACTAAAGAGTCCTACATCTTTTGGCAAAATTAGTTTTACTGAATGCCTTATGTAGCAGGAGTCAGCTCTAGTTGCTCAACATCTCTCTTCTTCTGTTGCATATATGTTTGATCTTGTTCATGACTGAGTCACTGTGCGGGAAATTTTGCAATCATTGTTCTTTGAGAATTTTTATTATCATAGTAATTTTGTTGAGAGCCAATTAAATCATGTTGGTAAGACATGTTTGGACAGTAAAAAGAAAATGCCTTGTAGCAGCAGAAGAATACTCAGTAATAGTGTCAAATCATGTCAAGCAGCAAACCTCAGAAACAAATGCATGTATTTCAGATTGATTTTTAAAGCAGGTTTCATGACCAAAATAGAGAATAAGAAGCAAGTTGATGTAAACTGTGTATTTGTGCATTTGGTGATGGGTGAATAGGTAGAAGCAATACTTCTAAATATATTCCTTTCCTCCTTCTTTTCCCTTTTACTTTCTCTGTGCATTAGAATTGTAATGGTTTTCATGTAAGCTCAAAGATGCAGTTGGTGCAATATTTTAACTTTTTTTTTTCCTTGAAACTTGGCTTGAAAATTGTTTTGAGCAACTCATGTTCACACAGCCATTATCTGTATTTAAGCTAGCTAGTTTTGATATGTGTCTTCTGCCTTGATCTTAACTACTTTTAATATTCTCTTCATTCTTAGTATGATGCTATCAGTTGTCCCAGATTCTGCACCTACTATGTCATCAAAAGTTTTGTGTGTTTCATAGCAAGACATTCACCAGTTCCTGCACAGCTATATACTTACTAGTTGATCCAGACAAGCAAACCCTGTTTTCTTTGTGCATTTGAGTTTCACAGCCTGGGGTGCATGTGACCTTGACTTTAATGATATCAACAAATTTGTCATTTGATGTTTTTTTATTAAACCTCTCTCCTTTCTGCTTTTATTGAAATGAATCTGTCTCTCCATATGGAGTGCCAGAGATAAATATGGTAGCCGTTGCTGAAGGCAACTAGAAAAATATTATATCCCCATATATTTCTAAATTTAGTGAAATTTGATAAGAAGTCCATGAAGAACCTTATGCAATATTAATTTAAGGATGGCTTCTTACTGTTTCGGGTGGAAGAGAGGTTTACAGCTGTCGTGGTTTAAACTCAGCCATGCAGTTCGTTCACTCACCCCCTTTTTTGCCCTCCCCTTCTTCTTCTCCGCTCCCAGAGGGATGGGGGGAGAATCAAAAGAATGCAACTCCCACAGGTTGAGATAAGAACAGTTTAGTAACTAAGGTATAACACAAATCACTGCTGCTACTACCAATAATAATAATGATAAAGGAAATAACAAGGGAAAAGAATACAGCATCTCACCAACCACCGACAGATAACTCACGACACCCCAACCCAACCGAATGCTGACCGACCACCTCTTCCAACCACTCCGAGAGAACTAGCCCTTCCGGGTAACTCAGTTACATCCTGAGCATGACATGCTATGGTATGGAATACCTCTTTGGTCAGTTTGGGTCCTGTCCCTCCTTCCTCCTGGCCTCCCCTCCTCCCCAGCAGAGCATGAGGCTCACAAAGTTCCCGGTCAGGGCAAACATTGCCCAGCAACAACCAAAAACACCGGTCTTATCAGCCTTGTTCCCGGGCCAAGTCAAAACACCAGCTTCTAAGGAGGAGAAAAACTGACTGCAATTGCTGAACCCAGGACAACAGCAGATCCCAGATCTTACATTCCTGTGATAATCTGCTGGGTCATACTACCCCTGCATGAGGCAAGAGTGCCCCAGTCATTGGAGCAGTGTCTATGCTGACATTTTTCTCTAGAGCATTTTGAAGTGAATGTCCTAGTCAACCCCACCTACTGCTTGCCAGTGCAGTTCTCAGACCAGTTTTGATACCAGCAAACTGGATTTGTTTGGGAGGAAACTCAATCAAAAGCTCTCCTTTGTGTGTTCATCAAACACTCATCAGCCCTAACAAAGATGTAAAGTTTCAGCCAATGATCAGCCCTTTGAATACTCTTTAATCATAGGAAAGGGACATTCAGATCAGGGAACCAGGCTAAATCTTGACTGAGGCCACCTGAAATTGCCCTAACCATCTTCTTCGTGTAAACAGAGGCCTTGGCACCAAGTGCTGTGATGAGTGTTCATGTGCAAGATCGTTTGCTAAAGTAAACATTAGCAGGAACCCAAGACTCCTACAGCCCCTGGCTGGATTAACCTTTTAGGGTCTTCTTGTCCTTTTGTGTGGTGTGCAGCAAAATTCTGGAAAACCCACCTTGTGCTAGCAATTTCCAACTAACTTGCAACAGTCCAGCTGCTGGATTTTAAAAGAAATTTTAAAACTGAGTGATTGCTCCCTTGTAACCCAACAGATCTATGCAGATGACAAGTAATCTCCAACTAATTTTTGAGTCTTGTCTCATAATAATGAAATTATTCCACATTTTACTCAAGCAAAAATTTTTCAGCTTACTTTCAGTAGAAGAGTTAAGCATAGCTTCAAAGTTAGGTCTGTTCTTAGATATTTATCAATCAAATTCTCTCAAACTCATTCTCTCTAAAACGGACTGTACATAGAAAATTATTAAGCCATAGATGTTGACTTATTTGCCTATTTTTTGTTGCAACATCCATCACAGTATAGAGAGGAAATATATACTCTGCATTGCCTGGGATAGATGTGTTGACTATCAGTCTCTTATTCTAATGTCACAAAAAGTCAATTAATACTTCCTAATTTTGATCTCAATTTGCATACATCTTAGTACATTTATTCTCTATCATTATGCCAATAGCAAAATAATGTTCTGTTCCCATTCTTATTGATCGCCTTTTGCATCTGGGGAGGGATTCTTCATTAGGGACTGCAGTGACAGGACGGGGGTAATGGGTTCAAACTTAAACAGTGAAAGTTGAGGTTAAATATAAGGAAGAAATTCTTTACTGTGAGAGTGGTGAGGCACTGGAGTGGGTTGCCCAAGGAAGTTGTGAGTGCTCCATCCCTGGCAGTGTTCAAGGCCAGGTTGGATGGAGGTTTGGGTGACATGCTTTAGTGTGAGGTGTCCCTACCCATGGCAGGGTGGTTGGAACTAGATGATCTTAAGGTCCTTTCCAACCCTAAACATTCTACGATTGTATGATTTTCTTTCTCTACCTTACACATGTTCCTACCTTTAATAAAACCAACTTTCATTTGTATTTGTGTTCCTTGCTGACAGTAACAGTGCAGCACCACAAGTTTCATGCATAAATGACAAGGAAGGGAGTATTCTGTCAGTCAGGTCTGTCAGTCTCTGTACTTGCAGGTGTATGTGTACATAAAAGTGTGTTAAACTGATGGCCCAATACCTTGCTCCAAGTCTGCATTTGGAAATAGAGCCACTACTTCCAGGATCAGCTGATTACACAGTCTATCTCCTGCTTAAATCAAACCATGCTTTTCAGATGCAATAACAACTAATCAAACTTCATTCAGTTTGTTACAACACCTACCCTGCTTTGACAGGTTAAACTGTCTCTTACCGTTCAAGCAGAACAAACTGCTTTGGAACTATTTAATTTTCCAACAGCTTGCAAGGTTCTTCTTCCCTGCTAAAATCACGTCAAAGAGATTCTTCATTCCATCTACACATTTTCCTCTTTTTTTTACATATGTATTATCATGTGCATGTACATCTCCCCAAAAAAAATATAGGAAGTGTTTAAAGATTTGGAAAACGACTTCCTAAATGTGTATTTGTCAGAAGGGTGGCACTGCAATTTACTCCAGCAAACTGTCACAGAAAGCATTAGGATCAAATGATATTTGGGTGTGAGCTCCAGCTTTTCTGTAACTATCAAATTTCAGAAAATTTATAATGTTGCATTTCTGGCAGGCATATATTGCGTCACTGGCTGGACTCCACTCTTCCCTGCAAACCCATTCCCAGAAAAACAACGTAGAGCAAAGCTTGCCTGGCACATTCTCCTGGCCTTGACACCTCCCATGACACCTTAGCAGCAAGAGCTTGCCTCTCCAGGGTGCAGAGCTGAGAACGGTGTAAAATATGCACCACTGGTACATGGAAGGATGCAAGAAATAAGACTGATACTGCTGCCAGAAATTCTCATTCCTGCCTACATGTCATCCTTCAGTAAGAGTTTCAGCTGGCCTGTCCTCTCACAAGCTTCCTATTTTAATGGGTAAATTCTATAAAAAGAATACTGAGAGCAGAAATCACCTTTTTTAAGTACTCTGTCAGATACTGAGAAAGAAACAAATTCCTCCAAAAGCAGTGGCTCTGAGATCTTTTATGCCATGTGTCATACCTTACCCTCATACATGAAAATGCAGTACCAAAAGAGGGTGTCAATGCCAAAATCTAACAGAAATCGAAACAGACTTTGACAAAATTAAATAATTTTAATAATAATGATGATGGAGGTAGACTTTCATCAGTCACTGTTTGCACATCATTCAACCATAAAGTGAGCCTTTTAGTGAACAAAGAGGGCACAACTGTTTTTAACAACTTCTTGTCACCATTTTCCTGGTGGGAATGAACCAGCCTTTCTTTTCTCTTGATAATCATGTTACAGACCAGTGTAATCCATGCTACACCATCACCAGTGCACAAACAAATGAGACAGCTGTTCTAGGAAACAATCTTATTACATAAAACATCACTAGTTGGTGAAAACGTTTTGGGGGTTTTGTCCTGAATCTACACTGCACACTAGGCTTAATATCTGACCAAACAAACTTTTTCTCCCATGTAATTTTTGCAGGATAGGTAATAACTAATGAAGCTAACACTACAGAGGTTATGACTGACTGTAGTGCTACCTCACGTAATGGTATTATCCTTGAATTTCATTTTGATATTATTTCCTTCATCATTTTTAATTGCAAAAGATTACATGTTGTGTAAATTCTTCTTGGCTTAAAAACCACTGTGACTCTAGAGTCCTCGCTATCATCTGGTTAATTCACGTTCTGAGAAACAATTAAAATTCTACTTTCAGTAACATATGCTGCTGTTGATCATCAGCAAAAGCTCTTTGTGCTACTGTAGAATGTAGCAGTAGCGTGAGAAAATCATGTAACCTTCATGTATAGATTATTATCTAAAGGCTTCCTGTATTTACTTTATGTTAGTGCTACACGTTTAACTTCTGCCCTTTTATTTTTGCTACTGATGTAGTGACTGCTCAAGCTGTGTACAAAACAAAACCCAAGTTATAAGGTGATCATAAACCCATGTGTTAGGGTGGCAAGGAAAAGGTGCCAACTGCTTTTGTGTTTTAGAGCACAGGTGGAGCATAAAACCTAATCACATACTCTTTGATCTGGTCAAATTATAGCCTCCTTAAAGAGGGAGGAAAGAGATGGGTCTTTATGGGCCTATTTGATCTGTTTAAGCATTTGTGTGATAAGTTTGTAGTGGTTTGGTTGTAGTTATGGGATGGCTTAATTATAGATTGAACCAGCAAAGCTACCTGTACTTAAAGAGTGGTGTAATGCTTCCTTGTTTGCTCAAGACTACTTTCAGTCACTCATAATGATTTCAACAGATGAAGATGATTTGCATTGAAAATTTAAGTTGTTTGGGATCAGATGGAGGCTGATTATTTTCTCAACAGCATATTTACTTTTAGCTCAAAAATATAATGCTTTCTTAGAAAGTGAAAAAAAAGAAATTAAAGCCATCACATACACACACACAACATAGCTGTTCAAAAGTTCCAATGTCTCTAGCTTTTTAAATAAAAGCTTGACTGTTTCCAAAGGATTACTCTATTGTCAGGCATCAGTATCATGCCTGTCACACTTGATCAAATTGTGAGTCTGATTTGCATTTTGCAGATAGTTCATTACTGTCTGATGGCTTGTATGTAAAGAATAACCTTTCTGAAGAGTGTTTCATCTAAGAATATTTGAGGTTGACCGAGACTTTCCTTTTGGTTGTCACTGTAACCAGCTGGAGACCTTTATCTTCAGATTAAATGAATCATGATCCAAAACTCCATTGTCTAAATCTCTGCTAACTGTAAATTCACTGCAGGATAATTACCTCATTTGTAGGTGTCTACACTTTTAAAGGCTTATGCTAAGTTACTTGCTTTTTCCTCACATACCTGGGACTGCCTCTGCTGGGCAGAATCCCACTCAGATTCAGATGACACAGGAGATGAACTGTAAGAAGAGACAGTAAATTGCAACAAAGATGTTTGCCATATAAAAAAAAAAAAATACAAAACACCAGACCTTTGGAGAAATGAGAGATGATAATAGTATTTACACAGTGACATGTCCTGGGGCCAGGGCTGACAACAAAGAAAGCAAAGGAGAAGACAGAACAAGGGTAAGAGGGATGTGGAGGCTATAGCTTAAGAGGCTAAGTCTTAAAATAGAAGGAGGAGGCAGGGCTCAGAGAACAGAACAAATTGCTTTGGGAGTTGTTTGAACATAAATAATGTTGTTACCCAAACCATATGAATGTAGTACTTTGGAGCTGAATTACTTGCTGGTGGAAAGAACTGCATACAGAGTTTTCAGTGTGTTCTAGCCAAAAGAAGACTATAGATGTTTGAAAACTGTGCAAAACAATGTGTCACTTCTGCAGATGTTGCTCAGATTTGCTGATCACCAATATTACCTGGGCAACTTTTAATATAAAAAAATCTGATTTTTGTACATAATTTTTTTTAATATCACAGTTTTATCTGAAAACATTACAGGGGTTTCAATGAGTACTTGTATTGTTCCATTTGGATATATACTGAAGAGTAATAATCAATGAATATTGTGTGTAAATCAACAATACTTCATGGGAAAACACACACTGTCTTTGAACAAACTTACTAATGTTGTAAGGCCAAAACAAAAACCATGGCAAATAACAATAGTTTTCATAGTAGTCCATTTTCAGTATAAGTAACTCTGTTAGACAAATCAGTGCCCTTCCCATCTCAGGTACATCTCTATTTTAATAACACAGACCTTGTAACCTAAACAGTTTGCCTTAGATGCATTAAGCTTTGAGTGGGATTAAAAGAACAAGAATAGCACCTTGTGTAATAGCCTTCTGATAAAAGAATGCTTTGCCCCCTTATCCCTCCCCTGGGAAAATACTTAAAACCAAGAAAAAAGGAAGATCCATTGGAAACTCCAAAGCACATTTTCATCATGGTGCTTAAGTAGAGACTCAACTTGAAGTTGACTGAGGTTGAGGTGACTCGGTTTTAAACATTTTTTCTCTCCTCACTCACAAGTTTCTTCCCAGCTCAGTTGCCCTAGCACTCAGAACTCTGGATGTAACAACCCTCTACCTCATGAATATGGACAGCACACAAATGCTGAGCTCAGTGCTTTGACACCTCCTGCTCAATGAGACATCATGGAGTGCCAGGGCACATGGAAGCCCTCCACTGTGCCTGTGTGCCCACACTCACAGAATGGTTTGGGTTGGAAAGGATCTTAAAGATAATTTAGTTCCAGCCAGTGATTTGGAACTAGCAGGGACACCTTCCAATAGACCAGGTTGCTCAAAGCCTCATCCAAACTGGCTCTGAACACTGCCAGGAATGGAGCAGCCATAACTTCTCTGGGCAACCTGTGTCAGTGCCCCACCACCATCACAGTAAAGCTATTACTTATATTTAAACAAAATCTACCCTCCAGTTTAAACCCACTCCCCCTTTCTCATAGGACAACTTGCTTTTATAAAAATTCCTTTTCCAGCTTTCCTGTAGCCCCCCTTCAGGCACTGAAAGGCTGCTATTAGGTCTCCCCTGAGCCTTCTCTTCTTCAGGCTGAGTAATCCCAGCTCTTTCAGCCTGGCTTCACAGGAGACGTGCTCCAGCCTTGTGAGCATCTTCATAGTCCTCCTCTGGACTCACTACAACTCCTCCTCCTCTTACAGGCCCCACAGTGTCAGGTAACACAGGACTGGAAAGAATAGCACCCTTTGTATGAGCTATAGCTGAAGCACATCAATTGCCTCTAATATTGACAGCATGTAAATAATGAGGCAGGTTCATCCCCCTCAAAGCTGAAGAGGAGTCAAGGTGTGCTGTCAAGAGAAGTATTTGGGCTGACTGACCTCGAACAGTGCAGATGCACCAGAAGGAAGCAGTGAATGATAGCAGTGGGCAACTTCCTGCTCCAAGGTACAGACACATGCATTTGCCAACATAGTATGCTGTCTAGAGCACTGCTTGACAGCTGAGAGCTTATGAGCAAGGATTAATGAGCAAGTCAATATGGGTGACAAGGTAGTGAGTGTCTGCTATGGGCTCCTGACCAGGAAGAACAAGTAGATGAGGCCACATATGGACAGCTAAAGGCAGCCTTCCATTTCCAAGCCCTGGTCCTCATGGGGCACCTTAACCACCTTGCTCTCTACTGCAGGGGCAACAGAGAAGGGCATAAGTAATCCAGGAAGCTCCTAGACAGCACTGATTTCAACTTCATGACACAGTGAAAGAGGAGTGAGGGAGGTGCTCTGCTAGACATCACATCAACAAGGAGGAACTTACCAAGGATGTGAAGGTCAAAGGCAGCCTTGGCTGCTGTGACCATAAAACAATGGTGCTCAGGATTCCAACAGGATAGAGCAGGGCAAAAAGCAAGACCACAATGCTGAACTTCAGGAAAGCAGACTTTGGCCTCTTCAAAGATCTGCTTGGTGGAGTCCCATGTGATAAGGACCTGAATGGAAGAGAGTCCTAGAAAGCTGTATAATATCCAAATATCATCTCCAAGCTCAAGGGAGTTCCATCCCAATGAATACAAAGTCAGGCAAAAATGTCAGGAGGCCTATAGGGATGCACAAGTTGCTCCTGGGGAAAAAAAAAATCAAACACAAAAAGCGTATAAAATATGGAAGCAAGTACAAGGTAATGTGGGAGGAATACAGAAACACTGCCTGAGTATTTAGGGGTGCAGTTAGAAAAACTAACACCCAAACGGAAATTAATCAGGCCAAGGATGTCAAAGACAACAAAAAGGGTTTCTCTAAGTACACAGGTGACAAAAAGACTAGGGCAGATGTCATTGCAAGGCCATTCTTGACAATATTTGATCAATCATGACAACTGGGGAAAGTGCCCAATGACTATCTTCCTATCTTCCTATCTTGAGGAAGGCAAAGATGAACTACAGGTCAGTCAGCCTCAGCTTGATCCCTGGGAAGGTGATGGAGCAGCTAACCTTGAAAACTATTCTTCAGGTACATGAAGAAGAGGAAAATCATCGGGAGTAGTCAAGTATAGCTTCACCAACAGGAAATCATGCTTGACCAACTTGATAAACATCTGTGACGAAATGACTGTCCTGGTAGGTGAGCAGAGAGCAGTCATAATTGTCTACTGGGATGTCAGTAAGGCGTTTGATAATCTCCCATTAGATCTCATAGAAGTGTGTTTGATGTACAGATTGTATGAGCAAAGAGGGAGGTGGACTGAAACTCGCTTAAAGACCAGGCCTAAAGGGTTGTGGTACACAGTGCAGTCTGGTTGAAGGCCAGTAAATGGCAGCACACACCAGGAGTCAATACTGGGTCCAGTCCTGTTTAACATCTTCATTAATGATGTAGAAAAGAGTATACCCTCAGCAAGTCTGCTAATGACACAAAACTAGGATAAGTAGTTGATATGCCAGAGAGTGATGCTGTCATCCAGAGGGACCTCAACAGGCTGGACCAATGGGCCAATAAGAACATCATGAAGCTCAACAAGAGAAATGTGAAGTCCTGCACTTGGGGAAGAACAATCCCAAGCATGAATAATACAGTTCCTCAATCATAGTATCATAGGCATCATATGATGCCTACACTACTAATATCCTGCAGCTTTACGACTGGTAAACATCTGAAGTTTGGATTATCTGCTTCCACTGGTTTTGAAAATAGGCACTGTGTATTTTTTGTAATTTATCAGTGAGATGACAGAGTAATGCTTCTAATTTTAAGATCTTGAATTCATCTAATATTCTGTGATCACTTTAAAAGCACTAAGAAAGCCCCACAGGCAACTGGCCAGCTTGCACTATAAAACTTCAGCTACAGCTCCCTACTGCTCATGCTGCAAGGACATGATCAGAAATTCAGAAATCCATACAGATCCCCTTCACAAACAGGCATGTTTATCTTTCATGTACAAGAAATGACTAGTTTTAGTAGATAACTTTTATTTTGCAAAACATTTATTACTCACTGTTGTACAAAACATACCTAAAACATGTTAAGATAATGCTGACACAAGTAGGTAGTTTGCAAATTACCTAGTTGAAAAGAACAAATCTCCACAATTTTTAAGGTGATTCAAGACAGTAACAGCGAGTGAATTATACATTTTGAAATATTTCATTTGTAAGCTTTACACAAATGTTATTTGGTACTTGTATTTGTAAACCTTAACGCTTTGTATACAAAGTTTTCATTCATGTGATTACAAGATACAATGAAAAGAATGGTTTACAGTTCATTTTCTAAAGCATTTCAATTACTTTTCTACTCTTGGTTTTACAGAAATAGCTGGTTCAGTTCAGAACTTTAATTTTAAAAGACACAAATAAGCAGAATTAATTACAAATCTGTGCTTTGTTTATAAATGAACAAAAAAATTGCAAGTAACTCATTATTGGTGTTTGTTGAAATGTAAAAGAAAAAAATGAAAACATTTTTACTGTAAATTATACTAGAAAACATTATTTTGATTTCAGTATTATTTTAACTTCAGGGTGGAAATTTGGCAAACATCTACTTAAAATAGCCAATGCCAATTCAATTAAAGTTTACACATAACTGGTCTATTCCTTTACAAGAGTGCTACTATTACATATTTCATGAGGCAAGGAACCATATTTCTAGAGGTTTCTCTATGACATGGGCCAAGTAATTTTCTAAAGAGTGCATTCAGTTATTTATCTTAGTTCCTTCTGAACCACAGGATTTTTATATCATTAAAAAACAAACACGCAAACAAACAACAAGACCTAACCAGCAAACATTAATAGGGGAGTGGAGAGGTAGGGGGAAGAAAGAAGACATTAACATTACCTTAAAACGTGTATATCCAATAACTAAAGATATGAGACACAAGGGGGACAGATCTTACCTGGCATAAACACAGCATAGCTCCATTGGCATCAGCAGAGCCTGACTTACATCACCCACAGTCCTGCCTATCCATGTACAGCAAAAGCCATTTATGTTAGTGATACAGTAGTGTTCAGAGGTAGTGTTAATACACTACTAATAACAGTGTTAGCATTCATTTTTTTAAATCAAGTTCAGAACACCTTGGTTCTCATCTAGTATTTTGTTGCTGGTGACTACTGCTCTTACCACTGACGGTGTATCTAGTTCAGGATGAATTCATCATGACTTCCAAATGATAGACTAAAATACATTTAACATTCATCTATGAAGTTATTAACCACAGCTAGTTCTTATCAGAAATATTCTGAAGCCCATTTACAGTGTGAAACAGGTGGATTTAAAAATACTATTTTACAACTTTGGTTTTTATACTGTTGTGGATATCCACTGACCACAATTTGTGTAGAATAAACTGCAACCACTGGAAGTCAGCAGCAACTGAAATTTAGAGCAGCATTACTATTTGTTGTTACTAATAATTTCTTTTACAGATCATTAACTATAGAAAAATTTTAAAAGTATCTCCCTAAGGCTTTTGTTTACAGAGCAAATCCTAAAAGCAGAATTATAGGAACAGAAAAAAGTAATTGCACAAGTTTCTTATAGTCAGAAAGACATTCTTTTAAGGCACAAGAGAATTCCCAGAGTGTAGAGGACAGATTACTTAACCAGGAGTGCAAATATTAAAAACATATAAAACCTGGGAAGCAGAGGCTGAATTCCAGAAATGCTTAAGGTAGCATTCAGGTCTTACTACTATCATCTGCCAAAGCTTTCTCAGAATTTTGGATATATATATAATGTATATGTCTGCTTAATCTAGTAAAATAATAAATGGGATTCAGATGATTTCTGCCAGAGATCTGTGTAAATGCTCACCTCCACAACCACCGCATAATATACTCAAAACAGTTTATCCCAGTGTAATTTTGCATCTCAAATAAAGCTATCTGTAAAACACATTATTAATGCAGTGTATGCTCAGGTCATTTGAGCTCTATCTTCTGTCAAGTTCTACTTACAGAAAGAAACAATTTAATGAAGTCTGTAATAAGGCAAGTACAAAAGGTAGAGGTAGCTACACTGGACAAAACTCTTGGCAATGTTCATCATTTCTGTAATGATCCTATGTTAAAAATTTCAAGAAACTGAGGTACAATCTGATGTCAAGTAAACATGAGATTTTTCTTGCATTCATTTGGAGTACAACATTTACCCCTATTTCCTGATTTTTATTTTTTTTATCTTTTATTTCCTTAAAAGAAAAATACATACTCGCATACGATGCTGATACCCTACATGGGGATGCCATAAATCCCTTAGGATAGCAAGTTTGATGGGTGGTAACCCATTAGGAGAAAAAAATATTTTTTAATATTATTTTACATATCTACAATATATATATTTAATTTTCAATCAAAATATAAAGTTTTCTAATGTATTTATCAGTATTTTAAGTGAAAAATGAAAAAGTGTTTTGCATCTCAGTTCATATAAATTAAAAAATTAACAAGGTATTTGAGATCCACCAGTAATGTTTTTTGGTTTATTTCTACAGAATTAAAATAAAGAAACAGCAAGTTAAAAAGCTTTCCTTCTCCAAACGCAAATATAATAAAGTCTTGAAGCTGAATAATTAATTGAAAGGACACCACCAAATTTTGTACTTTAAAGCAATCACAAAGAATAGGAAATAGAATCTAAGTAGAAACTAGCATTATTATATCAACATAGTCCAAAGAAAATACATTTTGAATCCCTTATTTTTGATGGAGTGTGTCTAGCAGAGATAAAAAAAAAAAAAAAGTTGAAAATTAAAGTTAATTTAGTTACACTCTCACCAGTATATACTAATTTTGATAAACCTCTGCCCCCCCTCAATTCCAAAATACCTAGTACCACAGAAGTACGACAGCCACTTATTTACAGGGTTTTTGTCAGCACTGTGAAAGGCACATTTATCTTTTTGCACATGTTTCTGCTAATGTCCTAAACTTGGGTTCCAGCTGATCTAAGAAGTCAAGTGCCTCTTCTTCATGCTGATCACTGCAGCAGCCTACAGAGCCAGCCAAGGATCCTTTTCCTTCATAGTTATATGAAAGGAGATAATCTTCAGAATGCTTCTGTTCTTCATCCTGTCTGCATAGGCGCACCTTCTGCATAGGAAGAGAACACATCTTATTACTTTCTTAAATTGTTATCCTAAACATATTGCATAAAAATAATTTCTTTTTGATTTACCTTTCATTGATTAATTTTTAATCAGAGTGTGTCCTCTAATGGATTCCTACATACAAAAAATGCACATGATTGGTCTATATCATTAAGACTACAAAATATAAGTATTTAATAAATAAATAATTTCTACTAATCATGTATGTAACAATAAAAGAGGAAGAACCTGTTTAAAGAACCTGTCAAGCAACTCTACTCGAAATTAAAAGACTGATTTACACATAAGTAGTTAGGCAAGGAGTGAGAGCTTTTGATCTCCAAAACATGGAGCATCTACATTTCTAATGCTGTACATTCATTCATGAAACATTGCTAAGGTGAGTATCAGGTTTAAATTAGTACAAAGCCAGCAGTTAGAATAAGGTAAACAGACATTATCAGGAAAATGTAACAAAAGCTTGAGTAAAGTAAGTCTTGTAAATGAAAAATAGCATACTGCCTACAGTTTAAGCCAAGAAAAGAAAGTTATTTACACTTATGCCTAAAATAAGGAAAGGATGATTTTTTGAAAGGGCAATATTCCAAAGGGGATGCAGAGGAGCAAAGGAAACAAAAACCACAGAAAGCCACCCTTCTAGCACAAATACATGTCTTCATTGAAATGCACACATTTATTGACCATAACCTATACTCAGAAACACTCCATTTGGGAATACTTACTTCACCTAAACGAGGATGTGTGAAATTATGCCATTCTGAGTAGGAGTATCTACACGTATCCATCATAGTCTGTCCTCCTCCTTCTTTAAATGATCCCAGAGTCTGATGTCCATCTCCTTTGGCTGATTCCAAGGTATGCCCTCTTCCTTTAGTCATTTCAAATGTTTGTTGATCTCCTGTTTTTATTCCATATCCTCCTTGATCACATGTATTCTGTAGAGGAATTATATTGTGATCCTAAAAAAAGATGCAGCAGTGGAGATACCTTTACTTTTTTAATTCAAAAGATGAAACAGCAGTCAGGAACTGTCAATACTGAGAACTGGGGAGTCTCTACCCTTTTTGAACAAAAAGCTGTACTTAGCTCTTAGTGCATAAGGATCACTAAGTGGTCTTTGGAAAGGATACTATCACAAGGAGTGGAAAAAAAAAGTCTGCATTTAAATATGATATGAGATACAAATACTGGATCTTGAAACCAATGAAAGCTGTACTATAATCCATATGCTAGTTTCTTAAGTTAACATGTAAAAATAATTGGTTTTTTCAAGTCAACAACCTGTAAGCCACTAAACCAGATATAGTTATATGCATAAGTTTCATTCTGTTTCTTCACCCACTAAGTTCACATAGAGCGTTAAATGTGCTAAAACTAGTATGGGATCACAAATTAAAACTACATTATCAGTTCGTAATGGCACTACATTATGCTTCATAGGCCACAAGTTTGACATTTGTCACCATTAGGATTTTTTTCAAGGTGAAGTGAACTGATTGGTTTTTAAACTAATCTCCTTTTCCTGGGGAGGGCAAAATCAGGGGATGAGAGACAGAGGAGAAGGGAAAGAGCTAAGTTCTTGTGTATGAATGCAGACCTGGGCTGGACTATGTTCATGGTAGACTGAATCTTAAAAAACATTTAGATGCCAAAAGCACAAGCATACTTCATGAACATGGACTGCTCAATTACTTACTTCCCCCCATCCCCTTTTCCTCCCCTTCCCTTCCCTCCCCACATCCCACCTCCCCCACTGGCTCAAAAATCAACTGTATTTGGGGTCACTTTTCAGGGAGAAGGCAGAAACTTCACCTGCAGTAATATTCTGCCATAGACATACATTCAACATAAGCAAAATAGTACATTTCCACCTAATCTCATTGCTGAAAAGGACTGAAGCGATTAAAATTTCCATCTAAACAGTTAAAGTCTAGAAGAATTCTAAGCAGTCAGGCTAACAGCTATAGGATATGTTTAAACATACATGGTACTAACAACTCAGCCTAAAAAAAAGAATTTTCAAATTCTTCTTAAATAGCAAAGCATATCTAATGATCGCGAGTGCATTCTTATTCGTATTGCTTATTTCCTTTACTAAATCACTTACTTGAACATGGTCCTATTCTCAAACTGAAATGCTATGGATACCTTAATTCTACATTTGTACACTGAAGTAAATAGACAACTTACCATCACTTCTTCTCCTGGAGCTTCTGTATTTGAAATGATTAAATTATGATTGGCACAATCATCAGTCACATGCCTGTGCATTACTCCAGAACCACAGCAGCCACAAATTGTGATCAGGATTACTATGAAAAGGATATAAGTGCGGAAAATACTATGAAATTTAACTCATAATGGTATCTTCTGTCTGACAATGAATTTTCCAGTAGCAGTCTTCTAAAACGCCTAAGCATCAAGTATAGGTTAAAAAATACTTCATTTCCAAACATGCACATACACAAAACTGTACATATATAATTTTTTTTCAAACAGTACATGGCATTTTCACTACACAGGTGAATTATGTCACTCTTCTAGAACACATCTTGGTTTTCCCTAAAAAACATGCAAGCATCCTTTATGAAAACACTGTGACTGTGAAATTTCACAGTAATAAATTTAGACCAAATCCAGGTGAAAAATCATATTTTATGCCTACAAATTTGTACATTATATATTTTTCATTTCTGAATACAAAGATGCCAAATTATACCATAAGGAAACTATGATAAAGTCCTAAGCTAAAGGTCCCAATACCAGAAACTTCTGCTTCACAAAAAGGTCAGCAGAACCCTGGAGGACTTCAAGCATTATGTTACAGAACAATCTTATTTAATTCCTTGTATTCAGTTTACCCCTGCTATAATACTATTTTGTGTTGTCCTGGAGACTCAGCTAGAAACTAGTTTATATAAAAGATTCACAAGCAACCAATACCTCTCCTAAACAAAGGATTAAACATTTCATTCAGAGAATTCTCTCTCCTTCTGTTTTCAAGTTGATAGCTTAAAAAAATAAAGTCCACAAGGAACAGAACAATTCTGCCTAAGTGCCCACAGAGCAATCTGATCTCTGAACACATAAACTGTGGAAACTGGCCAAGAGCTACTTTCAAGCTCATTTAGCTTCTGCAGCTGTCAGTGAGATCTGCATCAGCAGTTCCAGCAGGCTGCTGCCTCATGCAGACGGATGGGAAGAAGACACCCATGACAGTACTGACTAGAAGACACACAGAGTAAAACCTAGACACAGTAAAATAATGGGTCTGTCTGGGAAGGCTGCAGTCAAGGGGTAGTGACAAAAGCTAGCTGACGTTTCACACAGTCCCCCTACTGAGCATCCCCACATCTGAAAGTTACACCTCTGGGCTGTATCACAAATTGGGTACCTGCCCTCTTGGAATAAAATATGGATCTATCTTATCCTCAAAATGTGTGCAGGTCCCAGTGTTCTATCTACTTGAGTAAGAACAGGGGGAGAACTGAACAGGGGCAAGACAAGTTGATCGTTAATTGAGAAAATGGAAAAGAAAGAACTAAAAACAAACAAACCAAACCACAAACAAACAAAATGGGAAAAGAAAAAAAAAAGAAAATCTAGCTTTGCTATTATATATCACAGTCACCAGCACGCTGGTTAACAGCAATATTAACCTGCTAAGTATCTGTCAGTCCTTGGGCAACTCAAGTAAAACAGTATGTTTTCAAGAATTTGGTCTGTTGCAGAGGTATCCAACCTGGCCTTCAACATAACACTGGCTCTTGTAAAAGCCCTTGTGAACATTTTAACCCATGACACAAGAAAGGTCACTAAAGCTCTTGGAAATTGATTTCTGCGTTCCTACAAATAGAAACGCACATCCCAAAACCAACACTAAACTCATGAAGTTTGCTATACTTGCCTCAAGACAAGATCTGATAAGCACTACAAATCTCACCCTCTTGTGGTTCAAGTTCTGAATGCAGGTTTTCTGGCCTTGCTAGCATGAACACACAGAATATTTTGCATAAACTGCACTTAGAAGAATAAACAAAAATCTACACACAGTAACTACAGAAGAAGATGACAGCAAGAAGCTTGTGATACAGGTACAAATAGAGCAAGTAGATTAAGTCAGTGGTGACAGCTATACAACTTCCTAATTAAAAAAATAAATGTTTGAATCAAGTTTGAATCAGGTGCCTTCAGCTAATTTTAAAATTAAGTATTTTACATTTAGTGTTAAAAAACCAAAGCAAGTGTACTTACGCAGCAATAATAGCGACCCTAAGATCATTGCAAGGATGGCCCACACGCCAAGTGTAACATTTCCACCAGAAAGGTCACGGCTTGTGCCACCATTGCATTCAGATGGAGTAACACAATCACAGAGGTTGACTTTTATGTGGTTCTCTCCTACCTTTCCTCCATTATCAATCACACTTATAGGAATATTATATGTGCCAAATGGAATATCACCCTTTGGTGAAAGATACACAGAATTATCTGTAGGAAAAAAAAAAAAAAAAA
>NDXB01007475.1:128527-149953 GCA_002631895.1 Agapornis roseicollis | reverse complement strand
GAAAAAACACCCTAAGGAAAAAAAAAAAAAAAATAAAAAAAAGAAAAAAAAAAAAAAAAGACCACAAAAAATGAGAACAAAAAAAAAAAAATAGACAAAAAACAGGTTTAAGTGTTAACAATACCTGAAATTCTGTTGTCACAAATGTGAACATAGTCAGAATATTCTCTTTGGTTACAGCTACACTGCTACCAGATCTGCATTAGTTAGTTTAAAGTTAGCTCAAATGTGTTGACACAAAACTACATCTTGAAAGTATTCATACATTCAGCAGTTTTTAAATGTTAGAATTGAAAAAGCAAACCTTACTCAGCTTTCTGACAACGTATGATTTGAAACTGATTAAGTTGATTATAATAAATGAAACTATTTGGGTTTACTAGTAAAGGCCATCAACTGAATTGGCATTTAGTAAAAGGATTTATGGTGTAGGTGGAATAACTGTAAATTTAATTTATACTTCTTCCACTCTTTAGCTCTATTGCTATATTCATTGGGAAATAAAACTCATTTAGTCTACTGCCCTCCTTAGCAGCAATGATTACTGACCATATGTTCTAAAGGGCAAAACAAATCATTTGTGAAAAATATGTTCAAGATAGACACCAATATATATAAAGCTGCTTTATGATGAAATATATGAAACTACGTGTATCATCCAAAATAATGTTTTTTTCAATTTGCCTAATATAAACCTTAAGGTTCTTAGACATCTTTGCTGTCTTTAGCGTTTTATTAGTGACATTTGATGGAACACTTGAGAACCAGATCCTTTTCAGTCTAATTCATTGCAACACAGCAGGAAATATATGTGCTGCTCTTGTTGCCATCACCTAGCACCCACCAAGAAACCATCATCAGCTGTAACTTCTTATATAAGCAAATTTTAGGAAACAGCAATTTCTTTGGCAATAAATTATTTAATTTCTATTGAAATCATAAAAGTTAATAGAAACACATTAAGGGAGATAGTAATGTTTTCTTTCACCCAGCTCATCTTTACTAAAAATGTGCTGGCTGACTGCAGTACTAAGAAAAAACCTGCCGTGACTTTTTTAGTCAGCATCTAATAAATTTTAGGTAAAACTTCAGTTTCCCAGTTTTCCACCATAAATAGCAGCTTAAGTTGAATTTTTCTTTAGAGTACTAATTGTCTCATTCTTACATTTATTCTAAATTATGATGATACACTTTATTATATCTATTTTTATTCTCCCACCTAATATTTTTACATCATAATTTCAGACAGCAGCTGGTTGCTGACCCAAGGATGCTGGGCATGGATTCTTTTTTATGCTTTAAGAGGCAGAACATACTACCCTTCTCATTCCTTTTGCGATGCAAACAGTGCCACCTTCTTAAGTTCTGCAAACTGTTTCAAAACCAGGACAGTTAAAATAAAGACTACTTTAGCTGTTTCCCTTTATTTCTGGCACAGTCTTGATCTCCTGTATAGCAAATGAAATAGAGGAACCACTGGAGATCATCAGGCATACCTTGTCAGCCCCACCAAGTACACCAATACCTAACATACATTCACATACATTCAACTAATCTATTCTTAGAGTCCCCCCAAGGCAGACATAGCAAAGTCTCCTCTGGCAACCTACAGCTAAGCAAGGAGGACGAAGTATTAAGTTACCATTGTGTCGAGTTATCTTCCACATGGAAGCCAAGCTCCGGTCAGTAATGCGATAGACGAAGGGTGTGCTGTAAGGAGACTCATCGCCATCCTGTGCAGTAAGGCAGATCGGTTTTCTGTCTCTGCACATGATATACTCAGTTTTGGTGATTCGTGGGTAATTCTTGTTCCCAGGCACAATGAAAACCTGAATTGTTCCAGTGCCTGTTTTTCCATCTATGAGATAAAAATAACTACTTTTAGCTCTTACTTATAACATTCACATATTTATTTCTACTCCAAACTTTTACAGTGAAATGTCATAAATTGTAATATCCAGATTCAGAAGTAAGGTAGAAAGCAGCTGGTGATTTAGCCAAAAAGAAAGGAGGGCTCCCAGAGATTGCTCTTGGTTGCTTCCCTTTGCTTGGCTGATTGGAGAATGGATCAACAGCTCCCAAAGTTTCATATTCTGCATGTGCATACAATGTATTTTGTTGACATTATGTGTGGGCACAGATAATATTCTATGATGATGAGAGGAGAAACGGGCCATAAATCAAGGCTAAAGGATGCAACACCAAACTGAGAGTCAAAAGCAGAAAGTGAAGATTTCCAGCCTTTTCAATTCTGGATCTAGAAAATAGATTACACTTTCCCTACCCTCCCTTTCAAAGGTCTGCTCTCTACTCCTACTGTGGCTTAAGCACTTAAGGGCTTATACTAAATCCTGCTGTTGGATTTATAAAGGCAGTCTATTTTTCCTTTTTAATACATGATACTTATTTTAGAACTTAAGGTGTGGTCTAACACTCTTCTTCAATAATCTATTTGCTAAATTTAGCATTTGGAAGTGAAAGGCCTATTTAATCTTCTTGCATACATGATATTAAGGCAAAATTGCATATTTTCCTACAATAAATGCATATGCAGGAATTAATCAGAACTAGATGATCACTCACATTAAGTCAGAACAAAAAACAGTGTTAGAATGAGAATCTGAGTTTATAACCCTTCCTTTATGATCAAAGTAATTTGTGACAGTTTATCACTTGAGCAACACATAGTGTTAACAGTTACAGAATCTAAATGACTGAGAGTAAGAGCACAATACACAGCAATGAATACAACTATTCTTAGAGGTCCTTAAATTACGGGTTTCTAAATGCACAACACCAAGAAGTCAAACAGAGCAGGAAACAGAAAAAGTTGCAAGGTCAACAACTTTTTCAAGAAGTTTGCTCTCTTCTTTCTTTTGTCAACTTCACAGCTGCCAAGTGTTATCATTTAAAAAAGCGTTGGGAAATAAAAGGAATGCAATTCACAGAAAAATCCCTTCATTTAAACTTAACTGAAGGATTTTAAGTGGGAGCAGATAACTTTTGAAAACATTGAGAATTTGACCCAATTTTTTAAATGTTTTCCCTACTGTATAATATTTTCTAAGCATTTGATGGAGTAATCCCAAAGACAAGACAAGGGACTATTTGGACCTCTGGTCTGAAATAACACAGCTGTCCTCACACTAAATTTGCATGCATGTATCTGTTACAGACCACAGAGAATACCAACAACATTTAGTACTCACTTCTGTCTACTGCAAGGACTGTGATATTGCATTGACCTCTTCTCATATCTCCTACATCTCGGTCCAAGACTTTGACAGTTCTGACTTCACCTGATTTTTCATCTATGTTGATCCAATTACATTGGCCAGGTGCTATCCGGTAGCTATCAAGAATAATTTGCTTAGTTAAAGATCTCAAACATATACACACATGTACGTGTATACATACATATATAGATACATATATTCACATACGCTCATGAGTGCACCCGTGCGCACGCACATACAGCATCAACAACTATTTCTCCCTTCCCATATCCCACTCATGGTGTACTCTAAATAAACTAGTAAGTAACAGTTTTTCATACCTTATGCCTTCACTATTGCCAGTTTCCGGATCTTCTGCTACGTATCTCCCAATAGCTGTTCCAATGTCCTCGCATTCTTTAACGTCTATGCGTAACAGACAGGGTTTAAACACCGGCCCCTCATCCACATCCAGGACATGCACTGTAACAGAGCTGGTGCTCTGGGAAAGTTGTTGTGAATGTGGTGCCAGCATGTAGGGTGCCTCATTGTTGACTGCAATCACAAGGATCCTTTGCTTGGCACTTTCATAGTCCAGTCCCTGTAATAAGAGGTGAGGTGTTGGTTTTCTTCTTTCAAACCAATAAAAAACTTGGTATTATTTCCACTGCCCAACTATTAAATAGATAAAACTGTACCACATTTATTTATGAAAGAAGTCAGCTATCCTTCTGGAACATCCAGCTTGACACAAGGCAAAGGGGCATGATATAAAAAAAGTTCTAAGTTACTCCAAGAAAACTTGAGGAACTACCCCTAATAAGGTAAGCAGCACCACTGTAAAATTGTATGTGAATATTTTGATAGTTGCTTAATAATAAAACCAAGATAAGAACTACATGTGGTAGAGGATTTTCTAACCCCATATCTAGTTGGCAGGGTTCTTTTTAGGTTACATATATTTCCTTTCCAGCACAGGTCAATCACGCTTCTTGCTAGCACCTGCATTTACTTCCTAGTAAGACTTCATCCTTTGGAAATACATCTGAACTATCTGAATATATGAAGTTGTGGTGTTGATCGGTCTCTTCCATTTATCCTTCAGACAACTTCTCCAGTATCATTGTATGCCTTTAATACAGCTATTTATATCCTAAAGTCATAATACTCTTTAGTCTACTACAGCATTACTTTAAATCTAAGACATTTCAACAGGGTTTGTATACTAAGGACGTAGCTTTTGGAAAGGTTCTAATAATTGCCAGCAACAAAAAACAATAAATAAAAAAACCCAAACTCTATCCTTATGATTTACATTTTCAAAATTAAGCATTAATCTTCCCTGATCCTTAGAAGTTACTTGCTACTGCAGTTGTAAGAGATAATAAAAAATAGCATGGTGAAGCATAATGATAAAGGACAACCTGATAAAGGATGCCCTGATAAAAGCACACACCTGAAAAGTACTAGGTATAACAAGTAACTAAACTAACATGTAGTCTTACATGTACACAGACTCCCTCACACACTGAAAAAGCAAACCTGAAGTCACTACCCTGCAAAATAAAACCTGGAGAGGTTTATCCTGAATTAGTAAGTTCAACCAACTCCCAGAGAGGACAAGACTAGAGAAGGTGTTCATCCTTCCCATCCTTTGCAACACTCCCATTTCTCTTAAAAACCCAATCACTAAGCATTCCTCACTTAACATCCCTAAGTCTTAACAACTCCAACTGTGGAACCAGGCAAAAGCACCAAGCTGTACTGGAATGACCAACAAAAAAGAATTCCTTGAATTATGTGCAAAACTGAGGAGTAGCCAGGTGATGAGTTTTGCAGGTTATGTACCACACATGAACCCAGCTGCAGTACATTATGCAATCTGAACTAGAAGAGAGTTCAGATCAGGAAGAAAGCACGATCTGCCCAATAGTTAGTGACATTCTTTGAATGAGTTCTTGATCATTGGTTTTAAAAGCAACACCTGAAGACACAGAAATTTTCCTCTAGCAGTTCCATTTCTACGTACCTTAACAACACACAGTATTCCTTCATTTGTGTTTTTGTCTGTTGTAATTTCAAAGGCCCGATCATCATTTCCCTTTATGATTTCATACACTGCTCCTGAGCCAGGCGAACCAGGTTCATCAAGATCAACAACAGAGACTCTCAGTATTTCTACATTCACTCTGTTTTCCTCCACTCGTGTTTCATACTTGGGGTATCCAGAAAAAAAAAGAAAAAAAAATCAATTTAAATTGAAGAATACCATTCTGTGATGCAGGACAGAAGAATACGTTAGACGGGACTAGTTAAATCCGAGGGGTCAATTTACCAAGTTGCTGTAATGATTTACTTTGTTTTCATGCATTAGCTAATTCTCCCACTTCTCTCTTACACCCTAAGTAAAACAGTAAACCTTTCCTGCCAACACAGATGAAATCTCAGCTCCTTCATACACTAATATAACTAAGTCTCGAATTCTCCTTCCAGAAAATGTAAATTAGCACAGCTCCCCTCAGTTACTTCAGCTCTACATGCTAATTTGCCTACCATCAAGCTCAGCATTAGAAAAGATTCTGAATTAATATTCCTGATGATATTCTATAGTGAATGGAAAGGACAAGGTATGTCTGCCTCACGGGTAATGAATTGTTTTTCATGAATTTCGTACTACAAAATCTCCTGTGGTATTTGAGCTGTATATATTGTTATTACCTGCTCTCACAGAGATGGCTGCAATAAGCAAAGACTTAAGTATAAATTATAGATATTAGTGAAGAAGTGGTTTAAATAATACTTCTGTAGATAGAAGAAAAGTTTGAAAAGCTAGAAAATCTTGGTGAAAATACTTTCATCTACTTCATTGACACTAACTTTTACATTTGCAATACACAAGTAGCCAAAAGCTGGCCAAACGGTAACAAGGTCAT
This sequence comes from Agapornis roseicollis, assembly GCA_002631895.1. NCBI lineage: Eukaryota > Metazoa > Chordata > Aves > Psittaciformes > Psittacidae > Agapornis > Agapornis roseicollis. Next base: position 143,805 of record NDXB01007475.1, on the reverse strand, counting down.
GACAATGCTTAGGAGTGAATCTGTCCACTCCCTGAAAATGGGTAAATTATGGAATTTCTAAGACTATGCATTGCAGAAGTGAATGAATAAGTGATGTCAGCTTTCTCTCAGGACATAAGGCAAATGAATCAAAGCAACTAACATAATAATAGGTCTAATTAACAAACAGCATATCAATGAACAGGGTGCTCTGAAATGTCTATACTGGCATTAGCTGTCTCAGGGCATTAGGGAATGAAAGACTGCTCTTCAGGAAACCAGAAGGGTGATAAAAATAGGCTTTCCCCCCCCCCTTTTTAACAGACATTTAAGAAGACTTACTTGCATTTGTTTAAAGCATGGTGCATTGTCATTCATATCTTCAATTCTAATGACAGCTGTTCCTGTAGTACACAAACCAAAAGGCTGGCCTGCCATATCTCTCACTTCAACTAACAAAGTGTAACTGGGTACCAGCTGAAAAGAGGAATAGAAGCATAAAGAAGTTTGGCATACTCATTCATACACAATTACACACAAGAGTAGAACTGAATATTTTACTCCAGTTCCCTAACTCTGCTCCAAATTCAGTGCCTGGAAATAGCATTAGGTTTCTTAGGTGGAGGAAAAACACCCCTCCTGTTCCACTTCATAAGTTTATCATAAAAAGATAGGCAGTAGAGTAATTTACCAAGCCTTTCTTCCCTCAGTACTCACTGTGTTATTTTCTTTAGTAGTCACAGTGATGCTCAGAGTTACTGCATTTTTCTCTTGCTACAAGAGTTGTTCAGTGTATCTGCAACTGCACAATTCTGCAATACACTGCTAACGTGGACTTTCAGCCATAAGCATAAGTAAGCCAGAATATGACTGGTTTTATCCTCAGAAAAGATGTACCTGTAGCAGTGATTTTCTTCTAGAATGACTGTTATACTAGAAATATTATCTTGAATTACACATGCCTGTCAGATTTTCTAGTATAAACAGCACATTTTACCCCCTCCCCTAAAAAACTCCCAAATAAAATAATAACTAAAACCCCTGTATCTTATTTACTTGAAAGTCAGCTGATAAGTATGAATAGTTTTCACTTTAATTTTAGGAAATGTTATATTGTTGTTTTAGGTTTCAGATATCAGAGATATTTCTGTTAAGCACATAATGACTGATTACTTCCTGAAAAGCTGGTTCATTTTCCCTGTAGAGGAGCAAGCATCACCTCATATGGAGCTTGATTAGGAGGAAACAGTGGCTCATGGGACTCATGAACAGAAAAAGAGTGAAAATTCATACGACTTTCAATCCATATGTCAAATAGGAGAGCAGTGGGAGGTCCCCTGGGAAGATTAGCTGGAATATGGTACATCTATACAGAAATTCTTTGGATAAATTACAGATCTCTGGAAAGCTTCAGAAGCTCATTAGTGAGGGAAACAAAAATCATAACCAATGATCTGCCAGGTGATTCCTGGGCCAGCAGTTAAAAAGCTATCTGTGTGCACTAGATGACAGCTAAACATGCTTCTGGAAAGATCACCTCTCTGTCCAGCTGTGGCAATAATACAGCAATGACACCTGTGTCACTATGTAAAGAAAATGCTGGAGTTACTGGTGGATTTTGTGACACAATGCGGTATTTTAGCGTAGTATGCAGAGTATAAGGCTCATCTCTGTCCTCCGCAGTCACCTTTCCAACAATGACACCTGTGAACACAATACAGCAAGTTTTTGTTCCAGAAAAATCTGGAAATCATCAAAAGCTATTTGAACAGGTATTTATATTTTAGATACATGAAAATAGCTATTGGGACATTTAGCTTTAAATGAAAATAATAAAAAAACCACAGTAAATGGTACTAAAATACAGTAATGGCTTTTTTTTTTTTCTTTCCTTCTTAGACAAAGTTGAAATTATTGAGCAGTCAGAAATAAATACTAAGAGTCTAGATTTCAGTTAGTGGTTTTGACATTGTTTTCTAACTGACCATCACAAACACAGCTGAAAAGGAGTTGCAGGCGGGATGGAAGGGAAGGTTCAGTCCTGCTTTGTGGGGAGAGCTGCTGTATTTTATGCCTATAGCCCCAGCAGTTTTGGAACTCCAATATCAGTAACAGTAAGAAGTAGAGCAGCTCAGATAGTGAAATGCAATTGATGTTTTGGGGTGAAGAGGAAGATACTTTGCTTCTTTTATTGTGACGCACATTAGACTTTCCCCACTCTATAGCCATAGCCTAACCGATGAGCAAGGAAGGCTATACCATGGCTTTTGCATTCCTTATTCTCTGGGGTACACCTTCTCCCCTGCTTTTGCCCTCTGTTACACAGACAAGTGAAGTCAGTAACAGGCAAATCCCTGCGTTTTACAAGTACAGGCAGAAGCAAGATTTTGTCCCCTCCTGTCCTCTCTCAGAAAAATGCTCTAAGCTTAATCAAAGGCCTTTTACACCTTAGAACACATCTAATTTAGTTGCTTATGAAACTAATTGTTAAAAACTGCTGCTCTGTCAATCAAAACATTTTATGGAAACAGGCATCTTGGATAAAATGAAAAGAATAACACTCAGAAGTTCTTAGAAACACCAAATAATCTCAATTTTTAAAAACTTCTAGTTGAAACAATACTTTTCAATATGATTGAGAAGGCATTTTGGAATTTCCAATCCTTAAGAAATCTTGACCTGCTCTTTGCAAATTCTGTCTTTGCTGTAAAGAAATACTCCTTAGGAAATGCCACTGAAAGTGATCAAAGGGCAGGATTTCACTTAGTCATATTAGTATGCAAATGATCTGAGTAGTGGCAACTGTGTTTACCAATTTAGAAAACTCCTTACCAGGTTTGGAATTTTCAGGGACAGAAAACTCAAAAAGGTCCTGTGTAAAATATGGAGCATTGTCATTATCATCCTCTATCCTGATTGTATGCACAAGTGGTACCTCTGGTGAATAACCATCTGGAGTGGTTGCAAAGCAAATGATCTGTAAGACATAAACTCAATAATTCACTTCATGCTTAAGCAACATGAAGTATTATTACACTTTCAGTTCAAAGGAGGAGTCAATAAAGTGAAATACAGCATGCAAAGCATAACCTGCTCAAGCCCAGGCTCTTCAGCCACATGAAAGGGGAAGTGACTGATACCTTATGACAGCAACACAAACCCTTTAAATGCTTTCCAATCTTCCCCCTTTCCATTCCTTGCACTACAAGTATTTCAATCACTTTCTTCCTCCTCCACCAACAATTCTGTCAAACATTTTTTTCCAAGTTGTTTGAGCACATTTTCCCAGGTGTCTGTGAGTCAATCTCAGCCTTACCAAAAATTTTGATGCAAATATTTCTATTTAGAACAAAATCAAGAACAACAGTGAAACTATTTGTCCATTACAACATAATCTAATGCAATTTACCTGTTTGGAAGCTGTTTCTAGTGCCTTCTTACACATCTCAGCCAGCAGAGAGAGCAATGTACCTTGCTAACAAAACACCGAAACAGCTTGAGAAAGAGAGGCTCAAGTCTACAGTTTCTCATGATTTTGTTTTTATGCCACCTTACCAACCTTCCCTGAAAAATGCTGGGATAACTTCAAACTCTTCTCAAAAGTGATGCAACTCCAATAGCTCACTTATGCTGTAAATTATAGCATAAATAGTTCATTTATGCTATAATTAGAGTCTAAGTAGTAAAAAGCAAAACTACTCTTCAGATGTAGATGACCAGATATTTGTCACTGATTTCACCTCTGTAACACCAAAGATATTACTCAGAACAGATTTTGTCTGCTCTCAGTTTTTCCCCTGTCACCCAGCCTTCAAATACATGCATGACACAAAAAAGGATTTAATTATATTTACACAATTCAGGCCTGTACCTGAAAGCTTGGATATTGTTCACGGTCTACTGCACGGGTAGCAAAGATATTCCCAGTTTCTCTTTCTATGTAAAACAAACCCTTTGGATCTTGATCAATTCCTGGTCCACTTGCAGAATAGTAAATGGTGTAGTTCTGAGCTGTGTCTGACTGGACCTATAAAGAATGCATTTTTTAAGTCCAAGGAAAACAGCATCATCCTTCTAATATATTTTCTTCCTTTTTCATTACCATATTTAGCACAAACAGTAACTTTTCAAAAGAAAATAAAAAGCCAAAACTTGATATACCTCTACTTCTTTACTAGCTTAAACTTCACAGAACAAAACAGCTTGCCATGCAATTGCTTTCCTATTCAATGTGTGTACATTGGGGTAGTTAATTCATATTCAGAAATGTTTATGACTATCAAACAGTTAAAGAAGTGACTGTGCATAAAAAAAAAAAAAGTATTTTCAAATCTAATGTCACTAGAATACTGCACAAACAAGGCACAGTCAAATACAGATGGTTTATTGTTTCTGTCCCTGTTCAAGAGATTTCGGGTTTAGTGCACCCACTGAGAATGTGGTTTGCAACAAGAGAAGAAAAAGGAAAGTAGGAAGGGAGGAAATAACAGGAGAGAGGAAGGAAGGAGACCACCTAGAGTATAGTCCCGAGATAGGCCAATTCAGATAGCCTCTCTAAATCTCATTACAAGCATCAAGGAGGTGACACTAGCAGTTACCTATTTAAAAACACTCTCCTCCCCAAATACTTTCCTTACCTATTGAATGCCAGAAGTTAGGAAGGTAAAATTAGTAGAAGAATAATTGCTCTGCACAGACTCTGTTATTACATTTGTCTCTACATATCTGCTACCAGCCACTCTGTAATCTAGTGAAGGCTAGATGGATCTGTGATAACTTTAGTTCTTGCATTTCTCTTTCACGCCTACTTGTTTTACTAAAGTACTTTTCCTAACAATATAGGCTATAGTCAGTCTTTAATGCTACAGGCACACACCTTGTGCTCCAAAAAGGATGCAGACATGCAAGATTTCCCTCACCCTGTGTTTACAAAACCTTTTTCTAGGCAGTGTTTCTGGGGGACTGTTGGGTTTTTTTAATTACACACTTTATTGACCTCAGGCCAACAAGCTCTCTTCTGATAGTATGCCTCTCTCCTTTTACAATTTTTATACACTTCCAGTTCACCCCAACAACTGTGATCACAAGTTGCTTCAGCAAAAAATCTCAAGATACACAGTGAACAGAACAGGACAGAAGAGTAATAGCAGGAATGGCATCAGTAGGGAATACAAGAGGCTCACTTTTGTTCTTTTATCATAAAAGTCACACACAGTACTAGCTTGGGTCATAAAATTAGGATTTGTATAAAATATACCTGCTGTATTTGTAGTGGAAAAGGTCCCAGTGAGTTCTCTATCATAACAGATGGAATAGGGCCCCACCTTCTTTTAGTTCGCTTGAGAACTGTATCTCTAGCATGCCTGGTCTTCTGTGTCTGGGCCTTGAAGATAAAAAGACAGGTAAGAATATGTCCATATATTCTTAACTTCATGTATTTTTGCTTAGCTACTGTTCTAAATTTTCATCTTTTTTATTCTCCAGTTCAATTTTCGCACTGACCATTTTTTTCCAAAGTCTTAACTTCTGATTATACCTGTGATAGTATTCCAAGAGTTTTTTCATTCATTGTAATACTTTGCATGATCAAAATCTGCTTTAATTCCTCAAACATGGCTTTTAAGATTCTTGACATTCCTGATTAAGTTCTTTGCTTTCTACCATTTCCTTGCATCTCCCATTTCAGAAAGGAAGTCTGTGTTGACTTAAGCAACACAGTAATCAACAACTGCTAAATAAAAACACACTCTAACCCATAGTGCTTTGCCTAATTACTTGATTTCTAAAATTCAAATACAATTACTCAGCATGAAGCTGTACTCTATGATACAGTATTTCAAATAGGTATCTTGATGCTAGAAGCTCACCTTCATTTCCTCTTCCACCAAGCTAACATGTATTTTCTTTTCTATTTGTTCTTGAATATCTTTAAGTAATATGGTAAAAGTCTTTTTTCCAGCAGACAAAGAAACAGCAGATGTTGTATACACAGAACCATCCTCCAGAATTTTGAAGTTCCCATCACTGGAACTGACAAACTCTGCAGACTGAAGGCATTCTTTCAAATCAACTGTAAAAAATACATATATTCAGACAATAACTCAGATAGCGAGACAACAACATCTCTCAGAAAACAAAAAACAAATCCTTAAGTAAAAATTATATTTACCGACACATGGAATCCTCAAAATTTTGATCATTCTACATTTAAGCATCACAAATATAGATTCTAGAACTCATTCATGCATTCGGCTTTGACCAAGTTTACATTAATTTCCACTCTTGTGTTCATAAATGTTTCCTAAAGGATATGGGTGTTTCGTATCTTTCAACAAGATGCTGTTACACTGGTGAAACTACTGAAGCATCAGAGATGAACTAATATGTTTAAATGCAAAAAATGTTGGAGACACACTCATTATTGGATCAGTAGCTATGACATTTGCCCCACAAAATCAGTGAAAATGATTAATTAATGCAAATGCCCAATGGTGATACTAAGTCTCATAATTTTTACCTTCAGGAAGAAAACACTGACTGGCACAAAGTGATTTAATAGTCTTGGGAGAACAAAAGCCTTTAAATTATGAAGCAGACAGATGGAAGAGATAAAGAGTAACTCTAGAACAAACAATTGGCAACTTTTTAGTATGTACATGATAGAACCCCGTGCACTTTATAGGTAGTACCAGGTAAGTTCAACATACTTCCCAGGTATTTTTTTACTGTATTTGCTATCTCTTGTGACTGCAACAACTTTAATGCACTTCAATAAATTTGGTTCATTAGCAAGTAATTCAGAACTACAGCTTGAAAATAACCAAAATCAGGATACTCATAATGAACTGCAGCAGGACCACAGCACTAAACAACAATTTGGCACCCTGAAAAAGATGAAGGCCAGAGACCTAAATGCTAGACAAACGACCCTTGCAGAGTACAAGAGGTGTCAGTGTCTCGTTCTCAAAATCAAAACTTTTCAATACTCCTTCAATGATATGATAGTGGATAGCACCTTGTTCTATGAAAGCTGACTGCAAAATGTAGACTTAGAATTTCACCCCATATATGCAGTTGATATTTTCAATGAACTAAATTTCACACGTCTCTCACAAATACAAAACCAGATTGGAAGCATAATTTTAATTACGCCACAATTTCTTCCTCTCTTCCTTCTGAAGTCTGCCATTTAACTACTGAACTAAAAAGTTTTCTAGACTTTCTATAGTACTGTAGAAGTGGTTCCTTTCCTTTGTCAATGAAAATTTAGTATTGCAAAGAATACCACTGCCTCACTTAAAGCTGTTGCATATTGCTGCATATTACAGCACTGCATTTCCAAAAATACCAGACTGGAGATCTTGTTTCTCTAACATGAGTCAACATTATGCTCAGTTAGCCATAGCTTTGTGGGATCTTTTTCTTTACAGCTTCTTGCATTGTGTAATTCAGAAAAATTAAAATACCTTACAACAATCAGGAAAATCATGACTCATTTTATTCTCAAGGTATGGTCTTTGTATCAATGCAAAATACATTATGCTTCCTCAATAAACGTTCAAATCATGTCTTTCAAGCTATAAAAGTTTTGTTGAATTTTTGTTTTTAGAAAAAAAAAAAAAAAGACAAACCAGTAAGCTCAATGCTATGCTTATGCTCTCAACTATATGCAATTCCTTCCATAGCACTACAATAACATGGAGTTTTGGGTTTATATAAGTGAAGTTTATTTACACAGAGAAATGCTAAAAGCTGAGAACTTGCTAATTACTTAAACAGCTGTAGCAAACTTTCATCTAAAAAAATAACAGTAAGGGCAGTGAGCTTTTATTTTTAGAGCTAAATTTTCCGAGCATTTGTATGTGATGAACTACTGATCCACTTCACTTGTCCCTTCTGTAGGAACGTGGTTTAAGATCACAGATTTGCAGCATATTTCTCTGTTGTTTTAGAATTTACACAGGAGACCTCTGACTCCTCAAATTCAGTCTCAGCCCTGCTGCAGCTGCTATGCCACACCTGTAAAAGCTGCCTTTCATAGACTGGTTTGGGCTAAAAGAGAAAGAAAAAAAAAAGGAAAGGAAAAGTAAAACCAAAGAGGAGTGTGGTGTTTTTTTCTGGTCTCCTCTGTTCCTTCCAATCACTTGTGAACTGCCATAAATCCTAAACAGACCATCCAGTCAGACAGGAGCACTCTCTCAAATGAATGTGCACATAGGACAACTCTGCAACGTGTCCCCTTGCATGCCCTGAATGTCCCAGCACTACTGAGCAGTCAGTCACGTGTGTGTTTCACAGAGCAGCTTGGGTGCTTGACTGTGTGGATTTTGTCTCCTTTTTTTTCCTTTTCCATTATTCAAATGTCTCCTTTTTTTTCTTTTTTATCCAATTGTCTCCTTTTTTTTCCTTTTCCATTATCCAAATGACTTACTACTTTCTTCATATGACTACGGGTACAACTTTGGAATATCAAGCCACTTATGTAAATATTAAGCTTCAGACTCAAAATTTTGAAAACATTAGACTCTCTCATTCTTATTTTAAAATAAACACTGTAACTTGACAATAGCTGTTTATGCAAAAGTCAAATGGATGCATGGAGCCAGCGTTCAAATCCGTAACACAGGGCGTATCCTTCATAAAAAGGCTGATCCAGCTGTTTAACTGGCTGTCCAGTCATCCATGCAATCCATTAAAAAAAAACCAAACCAAAAAAACAAGGTTTCCTTTACTGTTAACAGCATCCCCAGCAAAGGTGCAACGTTGTATTGACAGGACCTTGCAGTTTCTCACCTCTGCCAACTAAGGCTTCAGCCTCTAGTTCAGAAGGAACATGAAAAATTACTTTCTTGCAAGCTTCACAGCACAAATTCAGTACCTAGAAAACAAGTTAAGAAATAATGAAAACAAAAAAATAATTACATTGTATTTTGATTAACAACTACAGACACTGAAGCTGCCTTTGATTCATTAGGGTTTTTTTAAAGACTAGCCACTGAAACAGCATAGAAAGCTCTCAAGCTAAAAATTCAGGTACTATGCAGCATAGCATGTAAACTTTGAGACTGGAAACAAGATCTGACTACTGCTTCTGGATCTGCCCATGGCTTGTGTGTTTTCTACTAAAAATCACAGCAGCACTGACATTTAACAAAAGTTTCCTCTGACTAGAAGATTTCACCTACACAATTACTTCAGTAGTGAGAAGATAAAATACAGCTTGGCTCTGCGCTCCTCCAAGAGCACTCTTGGCCAATTTAGATCCAAGGTCCATAGGTATTAAAAATCAATCCATTAAACACTCAGCTCAGTAGAACTGTGGTGATGCTTAACATTAAAGGGACAAGTATCTTATTAAAACCACATGACGACACCCGCACTTACATATCACTACGCATCTTCAAAGTACGTTCTCAACAAACTAATTAAATCTAGCTTCAGCAATTAGATATGACATAAATAAAGTGCTGTGTATCACATCAGTCCACTCCCACCTAACCAGTTACAAAATGGAGTCCTCCTCAAAATTCAAATGAATAGTAGATAACCAGACCTTTTTATAAAAAGAATCATACAGAGGTACAAAGACTTTCCTCAGCACAGAGCAATGAAGTCCTACCTTCAGATTATATATATAGAGAGAGTGTGTATATATATCTTGCCTAATTTCTATCTAGATGTTTAAAACTGTAATCCAAAAATCACACAGCCAATTAAACAAAGAAACAGAAAACTGTAAATAAATGCATTCACCCTTTTAAGTATATTTATTCCTTCAGGATGAAAGTCTAGCAAAAAGGAAAGGCATTTTTATTTTGCACATACTTTTAGGATTAAAGGTACATAAAAGTAAATAGCTAATGGAAATTCTGAAAATGACTTCTGATTCTTATTTAGAGAATAATTAAATAAAGATACTGTAAGATCTTTAAGACATTAGGAACCTTCAGAAAAGCTATGATCAGCTAAAAAGTGAAGCTGAAATGTGGAATTTAATCATTGCATTAAAGTAATTTAAATGTGGTGTCTGCATCATAAAAGCTCTTTATACTGATCCTTATATATGTATATATACACAGAGATATAAAAATATATATATAACAATTTAACCATTCCATCTTATTTATTAGTGGGCGCTTTCCTTATTAACAGATACTTACTAAAACACTCTCTCCTGACAGACATATTGATTTTTAAATTATTAAATCACACAACCTTAATACATTGTTCTACGATATTTTAAGAATCAATGGCATCTAATTTTGAAATACTAATGCCAAGTTAGTCTGCTGTCAGCATGAAGAACTACTGAGGACTTAAAACAAATGTAAATGGCAGCTATTGGTGAATACCAAGATACAATGAAACACCAGATAAAAATAAACCATGCTGTCCTTTCACTTTATACAAATAAATCACTTAAGGAATTTCGGGGGTTTGGGTGTTGGGTTTTTTACTTGATAGGTGTATTTCTTTTACTTTTTTTACTTTTTTTTTTTCATTATATGTCTGAGTAAACTCGCTTGGGTTTCATTATTACCAGCCTAGCAAAGGCAGGCATGCATAGTGTCTGGAATAGTAACGCTTTCATTAAAATGTACATATATAATTAATATAAAAATAATAAATTCAATGCTTCGGCACTACCGAGTATTCTTCTTTCGGGCTCAAACGATCAGAAACGCTCTCTTGTGTTAATGCAATGATAATGGGAAAAAAGGGGCTAAGAAACAAAAGACAAATCACTTTCATCCATTTAAAAAAAAAATAAATAAAAAATAAATAAATAGAAGAAAAAGAGAGCGAGCTCCCCGCTCTCCCCGACAACGGCCTTTCTGTAGCTGATAATAATCTACAAATACAGTAAACTGAAGGTAAAGAAAACGGCTGAAATTGCTCAGCGCACAACCGACTCTTCCACGGCAGCTTAACGCTCTCTGCACTACACGCACGACACTTCCCACAGAACGGGACAGCCATTGGCGGGGGGGGTGGGGGGGGGAGGGGATGCAGAAAGGGGAGATTAAATAAAATGAACTGCGGTTTCATTTTTTCCTACGAATGACCAGAAGTATCATTAGCGACCAGACCGTGTGTCCACCGCGCAACCTCACGGCAAAAACCTCAACCAAAAGCCGCTCTACTACCAGTCCGAAAGCTAACTGAACCACCAACTGGCTTTCTCTCTCCGCCGAAGGCTCCCCCGACACGCCGGCTGCGGCACCCCGAGATGCCGCGCACCCACCACGCTCCCCTAGGCTGGCTACCGCACCGGAGCGCGCCACCCGCAAGAACCCCGCCGAGAGGAAATCTTACTGGAAATAAAGATCAACCCGCTATGGTTTCGCGGTGAAACAAAGTAACAGAGAGGAGGAAAAGCGCCGCTGCGCACAAGTGCGTTACAAGACTGCGCGCCCGCGCAACCCCACTCTCTTCTCCCCGAAGCCCCCCACTCACTCCCTTCTTCCCTCTCTCACTTACCAGGAGGCCGAGGACGAGGCGGGGGACTGCAGGGGCCATAGTGCTCGGGGGAAGAGGGCAGCCGCCGCCGTCGGTGCTGACACGGCGGGCGGGCGAGCTGGCGGACGAGCGAGTGCGCGGTGCCGGCGCAAGCGGCGTGTCTCGGCAGCGGGCCGTCTCCCTCTGTCCCCTCCCGTCTGCCAAAGGAGCCGGCCGGTGGGGAGGGTGGGACCGCGCGCAGCAGCAGCGGCGACTTTAATTACTTTCTTCTTTTTTTTTTCACCCCCTCTTTAGGGTGATGCCTGTCCCGGGCACAGCGCTGGGACACCCCGCCCGCCCCGCCTCGCTCTGCCCTGCCCTGCTCTTCCCTGTCCTGCCCTGCCCGCCCACCTTCGCGGCGAGTCAATGGCCCTCCCCTTCGCTCCCCTCGCTGTCCCGTCACGGCGCCGGTTCAGCGCGGAGCGACGCGCAGGGGAAGGCGGGGAGGCACAGCCCCCCCCTCCGTCCCGCACCCCGCCTTGCCCCAGCTCTGGGGCGAGTACCCCTGGCGCCCCAACGCGATCGCCCTCCCGGGTCTGCGCAGGGTCCGTTCCGTCGGGGCGGTGTCAGCCCGCGACCGCCGTAGCGCACACCGGGCCGGGGCGGGACGGAGGAGATGCGCCGGGCGGGTTGGAGGAGTGCGGGTGGTTGCTGGGAACGGGGTTCCTGGGTTACTTCGACTTTTGGGGCAGATTTGGTTTTTGGGAGGGTTGCTGGGGCTCAGGCCGTGTGTGCGCACCAGGGTTTCGGAGTGGCTTTGAGTGAATAATAGCAGAGATAATAACAATAAAGCTAGAAAAGCAGTTGCACAGGCAGGAGGTGAGCTTTCGGAGGAAACGCCCTGCAATTGAAGACCTTTCAGCCTGAGTGGGGCATGGCATTTCTGTTGCAAGCCAGTCGGTACTGAGATTTTTATTTCATGCTTTGCTTCAGGAACAATACTGACTTGCAACTTTTTTAATCTGTCACTCGAAAAGAAGATCAAGTGGATTGGTAAATACATTTCAATATTTCTGTTCAAATGCACAATTAAGAAGAAACAAAATGTAAAAACCAAAATCTTCCTGGTTTTCACTACTTCAACATAATAAGGGGCATCAATGACAATGTTGTGTCTGAAAGCATAAGACCTTCACTTCTTGAGGTCACCAACACTGCTTAGTGGTGAGAAGATAGGGAGAGACACAACCATCAGGCAATTGCAGTGGGACACTTGCACATCTGTGTGGGCATAAGAAATGGTGAAATGGCTGAAACCACAGCCATGCTCCCCTCTAGAAGTGTGGGCAATCTGTAGAGGTTTGTGTTCAATGGATTAGTTACAAATGCATCCAGGGTGTGGTGTGCTGGGAAAGCAAGAAGTAGATTGAAACTGTTCCTTGGGCATAGGGCGCTGCGATAACCTGTGGTAACCTGTGATAATGCTCACAATTGTGTGCTGCAGTACACCCATGTGCACTGCAGACTGGCTCTGTTGATGGTTGCAGCATAAACACAAAACACTGTCCAGATTCACATTGCGATGATACAGACTATGTGGAAGCAAAGGAAAACTGTATGCAGTTTTTCTTTTTTTTCTGTTGTTTGAACTGGTAAAGCCTGATTTGTCATAAGAAACAGCCTCATGTTCTTGGACTTCAGTCATCTTCACCTCTCATACCCTACCTCATGTTCACGTAAGCGCATGGCAAAAGCCCGCAGTGCCCTGCAGTCCCAGCAGCTGTACCCAACCTGTCACTTTGCCACAGTGGGTTTCACAGTTAAGTAGTAAGCATGGGGCCTAATTTCTAAATGTTTTAATTCATTATGCTCCGTTCAAGCAGTTGTAGACATAGGAAGGGAATAAATTTGTCTTGACCTGCAATAATTTCCAGAAGTAATAACCCAGAATGCTAAACTTGTGGTCAGAACTTCATTTTTTGAGCATTTTAATTCTTTGTTTAGTATCGGTGTGGGATAAACCCACATTTGTCAGAATAGGTGCCTAGACTAGGTTGACCCAGACTCTCTATTCCAAAGCCCTAATTAACAGTCTTAAAACTCTAGCCTGGCTTCATACCACTGCATTTTCCTCCTCCTACATGATGTTCAGTATTTGCAGTAGCACACTGGACCCCTACACTGAATGTGAAGTTTCTTCTATGGTTGTGAGAATTTCAGGAGTTCAAGGGGAGCCTGGGTAAATAGTGGCAGGAAGGATACATGGAGCAATAGCAGCAGGATGGGTTTGTGTTGCCCTCAGCACAAGGCTACCTAAAGTGACAGCCTTGTTCTGATTTTTCCTGGCCATTGGCTTATTGCCACAGCAAAAGAAAGCACACTGGGCTGGATAGGCCATTGCGTATAACGTAACATGTTTGGTTGCTCATGTGCTCCTGTGCTTCGATGAGCTTCTCCCAGAAAATGTGGAGCCTTTCATACTGTCACTACCATCAAAGTTGCTCTGCTGTTCAGAAATCCAGTTGGAAATTCCACCAGAGTGAGTAAATGCCTTTCCATCGCAGCACTTTTTAGAGTCATTCATGTCTTCTTCATCACCAGGAAGCATTTGTACAGCAGAGAGGTATTTGAAAATGGGCTGGCCTGCCCATCAGAAGAGTTAGGTTGTGTAACTGCAGTAAGTCCCTGCCCTGTGTGTTCTGTCCGTGAGCTTGTGGACACATTTCAAGGCTTTTGTTTGAATGTGAGTAATGTCCCATAGCTGGAGCTCTGCATTAACTTTCTTCCTTTTTAGTGCTTTTGGCCTCGGTTATACATGGATATGCTTATATTTAAAGCTCCTGTGAGTGCATTCTTACGGCTAGAGTCTTCTTCCTTAACAAGAACATGAGAAGAAAAGCAGTCCTTCATTTCATGCTACTTATGGCACAGAGACCCTACAGATGTCCATGAAAGAGTCACATTGTTGCAGAATGAATCCTCCACGTGTTAACTCAAACTTTGATGGCATTATACGTCACAGACTTGAAAAAAAAAAAAAATAATTAAAAATAAAGTTATTTGTAACTTGATTAGCTTGGATCCCACTTAATATATGGGATTATTAAAGAGTAGGGTCAGCTAGCTTGCGAATACATATGAAATACTGGAGAATCAGTATGACTTTTGTAGAGGGAAATTATATGTCACAAATCACCAGCAGTTCAATGCTGGACTCAATGAGCATATTGCTAAGTTTCACCTAATCAGTGCTGAAGAATTCAGAAAGTTTGATAAAGCCCGTCACCAAAAAAATCCTAGTGAAAATTGCAGTAGGAGGAGAGGTTTTCCTGTGATCATTGATTGTTTAAAATGAGGAAAAGAAGAATCATAGAAGTTGTGTTTTAGGGGAGGCTGACAGCTGGAACCTGTCTCTATATTCATAAAAGATGTGAAGAAACATTCATGTTCATGACAGCCAAATCTAAGGCTGACTGCCCAAAGTTACACAAGAATATTACCATATTGAGTGAACAGGTGATAAATTGATAACTGAAATTTTCAGTTAACATAGTAATGGAAAGTTTAACTTAACTGAAAAGAAATGAATGACACTCTCTAGCCTTGCGGTTACCTCGCTGAAAATAGATTTGGAATAGTTCTCTGGGAGTATAGTGAGCTCAGTGACCAATGTCAATCAAAGGGAAATAAAACAGCAGTAATTATTTGGAAACAAGCAACATAAACCCCTTTATGTTTAATTTTATATATTCTCTGTAACCACAGGTACCATCGTGTTATTAAAAACAGTTTGCAATTCTGTTAAGCCGTTTCATAAAAGGAATAGTAAAAATAAAAACAGTACCAAAAAAAAAAAAAAA
>NDXB01007475.1:100450-128444 GCA_002631895.1 Agapornis roseicollis | reverse complement strand
AAAAGTTTACAATTATGTTAAACAGTTTAAAAAAAGGAAAAGAAAAAAAAAAAACAATACAAAAAAAAAAAAAAAAAGCAACAAGGAAAGATTGTGAAGAATAAGTGGAGCAGGATTCTTGAGCTTGGAAAAAAGAAGTGGTGTGGTAGAGTCATATCGGTAATGATACAGAGAATGTGAGCTGGGAAGGACTGCTTACTGTTTCTGATAATCCAACTATCGGAATAAATAGACCACAGATATTAAAAACAGTACCACCTTTGGTTCAGAAAGTTGTAAAATGCTTATTATTGTAATCTGGCAGGGTATATGGCAGGAAGGTATATTCAATTTTTTTCTGATTTCTACTCTTTCTATAAAGTCATCTACTTTCTACTGCTAAGGGCAGCAGACAATTGAGCTGGAAGAGCAAACCAGTTCTACTGTGAAGTGCCTAAGGAACATCTAGTTCCTTAAGTTCATTTGGCAGTTCAGAGTATTTTCCTAGCTGGCTGTGCTCAACTCCTCGCAGCACATAGAACAATTTAATGCCAACAAAGGACTAGGAAAACATGGAGGACACTTTTCCCTGTGCAACAGGATGGTGCAACCTTTACTAGTCAAGTAGCTGGGAACCTGTAGCCAGATGTTTACACTGGAAGCATCCTTGGATGTGAAATTTGCTTCCCTGGTAGGCCACTTTCAAAGACAGAGGCCCAGCACATGTTTTGGTCAGGGGTTTCTGTTACTCTACATTGTTAATAAAATGTGTTAAATATTCTTAATATAGGTCAGGCATGCTAATTAGCTGAAGAGTGCCTGAACAATGAACAATAAACAATAATGACCCTGAGAAACTAATTAGCTTTGAAAATTTGGCTATCTTAATCATCAAAGAAGATGGGGTAAAGCTCATCTTTAATTTAGAAAATAATTATTATCAGTGGTCTGAGGCTTTACGCATGACTCATTCCCACACGAGGGTTGGATTGAATAAGACTCCAGAGTCCATAACTTCATGCTTTTGCACTTGTCTTTTTCTCATAATGAAATGGAAGCGTACTCTGAAATTTAAGATTAAATCTCTGATTTTGAAATTGTTTTCATTTAAATGGTTGTCTACATTTTAAATTATATCGGTTTTACATTCAGAATGATTATACGCACATTCTCTACTGAAGCTAGCTTTTCTTGTTTGTGCTTAGCAATTCTCATTATTATTATTTGTGTATAAAACCCACTATTTGCCTAGCAAAAGATGGATTTTTCATGATCTGAGTGTGTCTGTTGTCACAGCAGAACTTGATTTTCATGTGCTTTTTTGGAACTGGGAAATAATCAGATATTTCATTGTGCTATTTCAAACAAATGCTTGACAATTTTTCTTTGCTATTTAAATATATATATACCTTCAGATCTTTATATAAAAATATATTTTTAGAAATTGATACATTTTATTAAATATTTTGTAATGAAATCAATATAAGTATGGATAACTAATGTTTACACTAAATTAGAATAATTTATTTAATATTTTGTGGGCCTATTTAACACTTGGATAAAAAAATTTCTCTCCAGGTAAAATGCCAGGAAAGTAGTGGCTACCATGTCAATCTTCTTGGAAGTGAGGAACCTGAATATTCTACCTTTAAGTGACAGTGAAAGAAA
Source organism: Agapornis roseicollis (assembly GCA_002631895.1). NCBI lineage: Eukaryota > Metazoa > Chordata > Aves > Psittaciformes > Psittacidae > Agapornis > Agapornis roseicollis. The sequence continues at coordinate 126,797 of NDXB01007475.1, read as the reverse complement.
TATTGTTTTTCTTACCACGCTAAAGCCAAAAATCAAAAAAGGAAAAAAAGGGTTAATATTAAAAGTAGCTTCTTCAAAAAAAAAGAACTGTGTCCAAACCAAAGGAATTTCAAAAGAGATTGATTCATGATGAAGTGTCATAAACTAACATAATGCAAAATAATCAGCAGGAGTCAAAATATGTCTCGTAAATAAAAAATTCAGTGCAGCCTTTTGTGCGTGTTTAACAAGTTCCTCTAAATGCTGCTTGTTCTCTTTTGTTTTGGTATGACAAATGACAGAGAAAAATCTACTATGGGTGATACGATCTAGACAGTCAAATAGTAGCTATGATAAGAACTAATGGTGTTTATAACCAAATAGTCTTCACTATTACCAAAATATAAGTATTTGTTTCTTAGAAGTGTACGCGCTTGTTCCTACGTGAGTAGGGTAGAACCATAGACCTGCCTGGACCAATAAAGACCTAAGTATAAGACATCATAGGAAATCAGAGAATTTACTGAAATGGAAGATTATTGATCTGTTGGTCAAAAAGTAGAAAAATACAGTGAATGGTATGAATGGCAAAATATCTATCTGAGCTAGATGTTTCAAAGAAACTAAAGGAAATGATGAGAAGGTTTCTAACCAAACTACTACAGCAATAATATGAAGAGGACAAGTGGGTCCATATCCTCAGGATCAGGTGGAGAAAAAGGGACATCAAATGTCACAGGTCTTAAATGCCCCCGTTTTAATAGAAGAAATGATATATACAATTAAGGAAAGATTATCCAAAAAGGACAGGAAACTGAATTGATCACATCTATGGTGGATGCAAAAATAAGCATGTATTTTGTGAAATCTGAACAGCCTGGGTAATATCCGCTAACAATGATTTTTAAGGAACCTGCAGTTTTAGGAGTGGTACTTTATTTCCATTAGAGAATAGTAAATATGATAGATATATCTGAAAAGGCAAAGTGGGATATCCAACAGGATTATTAATTTATACTTAATACAGTATGCTGCAGCAAATTCTGAAAGGAAGACTAACCAAAACCATGTAGTTTAAAAAAGATAAATTCAATATGATTTTGGCAAAAGTAGGTTGTGTCGTGTTATAGTATTCTTTATATCCTTCAGCTGGGATCAGTGTAGTCAATTTAATGATCTAGATTTAAGTAAAGCATCAATTCAAAAGAATTAAAATTAATATCAAATAAAATGAAAGTGGGAATTAAAACAAGGACTATGGAAGTATTATCATGATAGCTGAAGGGAAAACTACAATAAGATATGTTGGTAAGAGACTGGACAAAAGATAGAAATTAAATTTAGCAAGAATATTTAAAAGAAAGGTCTTGAAAGCAGTTCTGTTTAATATTGTTATTCATGGTACTGCTTTAAAAAATTTAGATTAATATTTGAATTAATAATCCATGGTATGGAAGATGCAGCGCTTGAAAAATAGTGCCAGTGTTGATAGCAACACATGGGTCACACAATATGAACTGGAATTAGGAAATAGGATAAAATAGCATAGTAGAAAGCAATGCACATAGTAACTAAATCCAGAATTTTCACTGTAAACAGAAGGCTTATCAGATGGAGTTGTCACTTCAAGAGGGGGAACTGGAATTACTGGCAGATCACAGGACATTATCCTGTCTAGAATGACAGGGAGTCATTTTAAGATCACAAAAATTATTTTCAGTAAAAACTGAAGAATTTTAGCATTAATGTCACTTCAAGACTTTACCATCCATGCTGTCCTCCTTTCACTTAGCTTTATTGCTGAGCAGACACCACAGAATAATAGAATCATAGAATAGTTATGGTTTGAAAGGACCTTAAGACCATCTAGTTCCAGCCCCCTGACATGGGCAGAGGCATTCCACACTAAACCATGTCACCCAAGGGTCTGTCCAACCTGGCCTTGAGCACTGCCAGGGATGGAGGTCCTTTCCAACCCTAACTATTCTATGCTTCTATGATTCACAACTTCCTTGGGCAACAGATTTCAGTGTCTCACCACCCTCACAGGAAAGAACTTCTTCCTTATGTCCAATCTAAACCTCCCCTGTTTAAGTTTGAACCCTTTACCCCTTGTCCTGTCACTACAATCCCTAATGAAGAGTCCCTCCACAGCATCCCTTCAGATACTGGAAGGCTGCTATGAGGTCTCCACACAGCCTTCTCTTTCCCAGGCTGAACAGCTCCAACTCTCTCAGCCTGTCTTCATACAGGAGGTGCTGCAGTCCCCTTGTCATCCTCGTGGCCTCCTCTGGACTTGTTCCAACACCTCCATGTTCTTTTTATGTTGAGGACACCAGAACTGCACACAATACTCCAGGTGAGGTCTCACGAGAGCAGAGTAGAGGGGCAGGATCACCTCCTTCGACCTGCTGGTCACGCTTCTTTTGATGCAGCCCAGGATACGCTTTGCTTTCTGGGCTGCAAGCGCACACTGAAGCCGGCTCATGTTCATTTTCTCATCGACCACCACCCCCAAGTCCTTCTCCCCAGGGCTGCTCTGAATCATTTCTTTGCCCAACCTGTAGCTGTGCCTGGGATTGTTCCGAACCAGGTGTAGGACCTTGCACTTGGCATGGTTAAACTTCATGAGGTTGGCATCAGCCCACCTCACAAGCATGTCAAGGTCCCTCTGGATGACATTCCTTCCCTCCAGTGTATCCACCGAACCACACAGCTTGGTGTCACTGGCAAACTTGCTGAGGGCGCACTCAATCCCACTGTCCATGTCAGCAACAAAGATGTTGAACAATACCAGTCCCAACACCGATCCCTGAGGGACACCACTCGTCACTGGCCTCCAGCTGGGCATTGAGCCATTGACCACAACTCTTTGCATGCTGCCATCCAGCCAGTTCTTTATCCATTGAGTGCTCCACCTATCAAATTGATGTCTCTCCAATTTAGAGACAAGGATGTCGTGTGGGACAGTGTTGAACGCTTTGCACAAGTCCAGGTAGATGATGTCAACTGCTCTACCCCTGTCCATCAGTTCCTTAGCCCCAGCACAGAAGGCCATCAAATATGGTAGGGAATATCTCTTCAGTCAGTTTGGGTCAGTTTTCCCAGCTATGTCGCCTCCCAGTATCTTGCCCACCTCCAGCCTACTGATGAGTGGTTGTTGTTCAGGAAACAGCCTTGATGCTATGGAGCACTGCTCAGCAGTAGCAAAAACACTGGTGTGTTATCAGTACCTTTCTAGCTACCAATACAAGTCACAGCACTATGAGGGCTGCTTTGGGAGAAATTAACTCCATCTCAGCTAGACTCAGTACAGTAATCAATATTAATTCCAGAAAAATCCATTAGAAACTGTAGTTCGTCTACCCTTCCTTGTGTAACCACTGGGGGACATCACAGAGATCTGACATTTGTTATAAAAAGGTTTTTAGCAAAAAGCTATGTCTTGGGGCATGTTCTCTCTACCTGGAGAGAGAAGAAATGTTTTTTGGCCTCTGGTACAAGAAGAGCATGAAATATTCTGAAATGGTCCAGCCCAAAGAAATAAACTATTAGGTTTTCTAGAAAAAGATGAAAAAATAAAGAAGGAATTCCAAAGCAACAGCTTCTACTGGGATCTGAGGGGAAACTACTCTCTGATCCGAAGTCTAATTGATGATATTTTATCCATGACTTTTGCAAGTCTTTGATACCTTCCAAACTTCAAAGTAAGAGAATAAAAATTCCCCTGGATTCTACACAGTGCATCAAAACTTGTAAAAATTCCTTCCTGTCTCATACACAAGTTAAGTGAACCCATGATCCATGGGATAAACTGATTTCAATAAAAGACAAATATTGCCAGCATATTAAAAGCAAGTATGAGTCTGTAAAACACTTCATAAATTTTATCAGCATGATATTTAAACAATGAAGGTTTCTTACATATTTTATTGCATTTGAAAAACACCTACAGGGTTTTACTCTGTTAAGAGTGGCAGACCTTATACCTCCAATGCCTTTCATGATTAGGCCTAAAAATCTCTCCAGCTCAGGTGACTATCCAGATGAATTTTAAAGAATAGTTGTATCCAAAACTTCCACTTTCATGGCTTAAATAGACCTTTTAACTTTCTGAAATGCATTCTTTTATTATTACATTAGCCAGTCTCTATTTCTGTTCAAATTTATATTCTTTTCTAATAATGTCTGAAGGGTTACACATAGAGAACAAAACATCTTTGAAGAACACACAGCTTTGCTTTGGACCAAAGAGACTTTTTTGCATACTTTTGATTGCTTTGATATTGAGTTGACCATGTATTATGTATGTCAGATAATTATAACAATATCCATATAAAATCTGATATTGATATTTTTTCCATTTCTATGAGTAGATACCACCTTCTATTTATTGTTTAAGTTTCAGGGTCCTGGAAATGTCATCATCCACGTGGAGGAGCAGCAAAAATCCCAGAGTTTTACTCTCAGAGTTCAACTGTAACATTAATTTGGCAAAAAACTGATACAATGAAGGAAGTTTGAGTTTCCTTAGCTCCCAAAGCCACAGAATGTCAAGCCCTAATAGAACAGATTTAGGAGCTGTTTGAAACAGGGGACTTGAACAGTGTGAATGTAACACTCGCACTGTCATAGAAATGTTGCTATGCTGATCTGTGAAATGATACTGCTGATTGTTCTTAACAACTATTCTACACTGACTGTCTTATTCCTGCCTTTTGTTCCTTCTTTCCCTCTCACTCCCTCCCCTTCCCTTTTGCCTTCCTAATCTTGTTGGCTTGCTGGTGGTACTAGATCAGACAGTGAATCCTCTCAACTCACTAATAAGCTATAATTTGTTATTTGTCTTGCATTCATGAAACTAAATTTACTCTGGACTTACTTGAAACTTCATTAAATTTCCCATCATAAAGAATACTGATTGTATTCTTCTGTCATTTAGCATGGTGTGGTTTCCTAGGCCTTAATTTTTTGCACTGCTGAAAACTCAGGAAATTTAAGAAGAAAACCTGACATAAGCTGTCTTTGGTTCTGCAAAAATAAAGTTGATAATACTTTTTAGGAGTTAATCTCTATGCATACAGTATATGAATATTGAAATTGTCCTTTAAGCTTAGTAAATATTTGCAAATATTTAGACTATAGAATAATTTCCAGTTGAAGCAAAACAGTAAATAATTTTTGATAGAAAATATTAATTTACTAACAGATTTTTTTATTATGCTTTTGCTTTGATTATACTCTGTGTAGCAATGTAATAACTGATGCAGTAGCAATAAAAGGAAGACAATAGAATAGCAATATTGTGATGTGGATGGACAGAGTATAAAAAACGGTAAGAAGATTAATATTAAGGACCTAAATCTAAACATCTATTTTAATAATAAAGAGTTCTCATCAAATATGTGAGACAACTATTATCAAAGTAATGAAAGAACCTTGATGGAACACAGCAAAAGGCAAAAGTGGCAGTCTGACATTGAAAGCTTGCCAGAGCAATTGTTGTTTAATTAATGAATCAAACACAATTTGTTCAGGCAAATAAGGTACTGAAGTTCAAAGTTGCATGTTATTATTTTTCTGGTAAAAGATTTGGCTAAGTTCCTAATAAATTAGTCTGTCTTTCAGACTGGTTTCTGTTGAAGACCTAGCTATAATCTATGTGCATATCATTGAACTGTAGACATGTTCCTCAGTTCTCTTTCCTAAAGCATCAGATGAAGACCTTTTGTGGAAAGTTAACTTTCCTTCCACAAAGAAGAGGAACTTTCTGAGAGAAATGTCAGTATTTTTATGTATGTCAATATTATGAGGAAAAGCTCTGCAATTGCTAGTGAGAAAAAAAGCCAGAATGAAAAGGAATCAAAACTGTTTGGGATTCTATGTGCAACCACAGAATGACCCGAACGTTTTCCTCTCTTTTTCTGTGTAAATTCATTATTCAGACAATCTAATTATTTAAACAGAATCACAGAATTAATTTAACAAATGAGAGTGTGAATTTAACAAATGCAAGTATGTCCTCACACCTTAATTTTCTCATCATCAAGAAGAAAATCTATTTAATACTGTAGAGAAAATAGTAATTTGGCAGCATTTATATACTCTAGCATGTCAGAAAAATAAAATTGTATTACAGACACAAGGAAGAAAGTAGTATGACTAAACAGGTTTTGAAAATATTACTGCATCTGTTACTAATTTTGTAGCTATATTGTTTTGTAATTCTATTACTGCATCTTGTACTGCTACATCTAGTACTGCTACACCTAGTACTGCTACACCTAGACTGTTTTCCTTGCCCTGCTGGATACAAATATCCAAGGGATAGGTATCTATAGGTATGTAGAGAAAGGTATGCAAATAGTATAAAGAAAGTGAAAAATGTGTTAGAGAAGTGTGATGTTTCAGCTAATAAATGGCATACATTAAACTAGCCTTGAGACTCTAATATAGTCATTTACATTGGTAACCAAAAAAAGGCCTTTCCTTTGGTAGCTGTGCATAGACTTTTTTCATTCTGTTTCATTAATTGTGGAATCTTGCTTTCTCACATACAGGTGAAGGTAGCAAATAGAGATGTTGGCAGTGAATTGCTTTACAGAATTTTATCTTTTGTTAGAAGAAAGAAGTAAATCCCAAGGTTCCTGTGGTTTCTCTTAACTGGTACTCGGAAATCTGTACAACGAACATAGTTCTTCATTTTCCTCTCACATAACTATTTGCATTCAAAGCAGTTTCCTACAACATGCTTCTACAGTGTCCTTGAAAATACCCTCCTATTGGGAACAGCATAAATCCCAATGAATTATGCAGTAAAATATGCAGATACAAAGGGTTTCTGAGAAGTACATTTGGAAAGGTCTCTGTGCAGGGAACATGAACAGGGAGCAGCATTTCTTGTGAGTGAGGAAACAGATAACTATTTAGCACAAGGAGAAGAAAAAAGAGGGAACAGGAAGTTTTGAAACCCAAATTCTAATGTTCTGCTACTGAAATCCAGAATAAAATTGTAGATACAACTTTTATTTCACAGATACAGTTTTGACATATTACAGAATGGTTTTTGTTTTCTAACCAATTTTTACTTTAGATCCTACATATTTCCATGAATGTGTTCATGTTACTACCATTAGGCCAATTCAATTCATATAAATAGGAATGTAGGTGAAATGCCAATGGCCAATTTGCTCTAATAAAATGGCAACTGGAGCTTCTGTGGGTAGAATTAAGTGACACAGTGGTACCAATACAGTTGAGAGCTTGAAATACTTGAAGCCAGTACTGGATGTCTTACTACTACTATTCTGTATGCATCTAGAATTTTTACCAAAAATATGGAAAGGATTTGTAAAAGCTGGTGTTTCAGTAAATATGGGATGAAATTATTACGGCTTTCTGAAGGTATTGATTAGATGATGATCACTCTCTTTGTCTCTGTTCAAAAGTATAGATTCATGATCAAACAAACTCTTATGCATCAGTATGACAAGTTTTTAGAGGAAGGTGTTTCAAAAGTTTTTATTTTTATGCATTCTAGAATTAATTCCATGAAGTAAATAAAAAAAAAATTAAAAAAACCTGCAAAAACCAACTTGCTTTATTCTCTACTATGTAAAGTTTCATTTGGTGTTCTGAAATTAATGTTTTAAGAGAAAGTTTATTCTTTGCTGTCCCTAAGGCTAGTACACTATCCACAACATACACAGAAATTGTATACCTGACCAGATGATTTTTCTAAGTGAAAACTTCCTACTTAGGTTGTTTACATTGGATTCTTTTCAGTTTTCTGTGGCCAGTAAAGAATAAAAGCAATTAAAATATTTAGAGATTACTTCATGTCAAACAAAAGATACAGATTTAAGAAAAGCAGGAAGATAATGTATCTTTTGGGGGGTTCTTAATCTTGACTTGAATTTGATGTTGTGTATAACCAGTAAAATCTGTACTTTTATAACTAATACAAGTCTTTAAGATTATTTCTTTTCTCTTTACCTGACTCTTTAGTTGGCTTCAGCACCATAAGGTAGGGTTTGCCTGAATTCACGCTAGTTGTGTGTATGTGATCAATGCTAGTCCCAAAAGGGGTGCCATCTGATAATATGAAATGGAGTCTTTCTATATATCACCCATTCTGCAAGGTCAGCCACGACCTTGATCAAGACCATTGATGAATCCTGCTACAGAAAGATAGAGGAAATGAAAGTGGCTTGTTGAATTGTATTGAAATGTGAAATACTTTATTTTCATGTATATCTCTGAAACATGCTGACATAGGTATTCAGCGCCAATCAAACAGTCTTGAAACCTGCATACATTTTTAGATATGTGTATAAAGATGTATTATGTTATGTAACTTTTACTGAAGGCCATGTAATATCCTAACATGCAGTTGTATGGCATTTATGGCATATTGATTTCCTATCAAATTTCGCTACACACAGGAATAGATGTAGGATATTTCTTATTCATCTGGTTTAATTTTAAATCACATCTATTCCTGCACAACTGAATTAGAGAAGAAAGCAGGTACATAGGGTGGCAAACTTCTGGAACAGTGTAAGACTGCCTGTGTAAGACTACCCATGTAAGAGACTGAGGAAATGACTGTACAGCCCAGTGTACCAACACTGAACCTGGTGTCCACACAGTTGCCTTCAAAGCACCAGTCCAATCAGTGGTCAACAGCAGGTTTTGGTTCCCTCTTGTAACAGCAGTTTCATCTTGCTCCATTCATCTCTCAGGCTTTGCTCAAAGATCAGCAGCCATTTCTGCCTCTGACAATGCAGCCCAGCTTCACCCTTTCCTCTTTCCCAGGGAAAGAGGAGCAGCCCTGTTCTGCATACACTGCAGCACCTAGTATGGGAGGATAACACATATAACCCTCCCATATAACTCCATATGGGAGGTTGAGTTGGCTGCTGTCTGTGAGGCAGGTGGTCCAGGTTTTTGAATCCAATCATCTGGTTATGGATTTTTTAAAGACAAGAGTGGGAAGAGAAAAAGAAGTTTCTTAACCTTTTCTGGCACTTTCCACAGCCTCCTGAAACTGCCATGTCCTGTCCCAAACCTATCTCCAACTTCATAGCCCACAGAGTCACTGGGGTTTTCTAACCCCCAGAATCCACACAGGCCTTTCTGTTTCCCTCCAACACAGCTCATGTATCTCATCCCTATTTCATTGCACACAGGTCTCTCTTGAAGCCCTCTGAGTCCTCCTACCTCACCAGATTTCCAGTCTCTGACCAAACTCCCAGTTTCACCTATTCTAACCCACTTGTATTTGAAATGGCCTTTGCCACCACCTAGTATTGCCTACATTGTTGAGGTGCCTCAAGCCAGTTATGAGATTAATTTTGAGATACGTGTGCCCTGAAACATGTCAATACCCATTCTTTATCCTACCATAATTCAGATAAATCGTTATCTCAAAACAGCATTCACAGAACTATGATTCATTCATTCTGTTCCCAGTCACCTGAAATTACCAGAAGCCATTAGCTCTGGTGTGTGTTGGTTTGTAAGAGTGGCCAAAAGTTTTTTTCTGCTCTTTAGATACTGAAGTCACATTGAGTCATGAACACAATCTCCCAGGTTCTCTCATTACTCTATGAGGTGAGATGGGCTTCCTGCAAAAAGGCTTGGTTGTGACGGGATTCATTTTCAGGAGATGCTTCTCTGCTTTCAGTCACTTCTGGCCTTGCCTAGGGGTCTTAGCAGATTGTCATATATTAAATGGTATAAAACCAGGTAATTCTGTGTTTGCTTATTTGGGGAAAAAATCAATATGTAATGTGATATTTAGACTTCTGTTTTTGCAATTTAGTATCTTATCACTCTTACTTTCCCTGACACTTTACATGGAAGCATCTTTTACCCAACTTTAAAACTCTTTAAAATTTCTACTTCTGCCTATTGCTGCCTGTTCTGGCCCTAATATGATCTTTTTGCGCTGTTCTGTTACTTTCTGTAACATTTTTTTCCAGGGCTGGAATACCATTATAAAATTGGTAGTGATATCTGAAGGGAACTGACAATCAATAAAGACTAGGGAAATTACCCTTGCAGACTTGCAAAGTTTTCTTCCACTTCTACCATATCTTGAGTGTAGGAAAATAAATTGCATTGAAATGAAATACGTCTATTTGTTGAAAGAACATGCCTAAGCTGCACCCAACAATGTAATGCTATATTCTGCCAGTGTTGATTTACAGAACCACAATATCACAGAATAACTGAGGTTGCAAAGCACCTCTAGAGATCATTTCTACTTAGAACAGGGTCAGCTGGAGCAGGTTGCTCAGAACAGTGTGCAGCTGGAATTTTAGTGTCTCCAAGGATGAAGACTCCGCAAACTCACTGGGCAATCTGTGCCAGTGCTTGACTACTCTGATAGCAAAAAAGTTTTTTCGTTTAAGTGAAATTTCCTGTGTTTCAATTTCTCATTGCTCCTTGTCATATCACTGAGAACAACCTGGCTCCACTTTCTTTCTTCTTGTCATCAGGTCTTTAAACACATCCAGAAGATCCTACCTGAGACTTCTCCAGGCTCAAAAGTCACAGCTCACTCACTCTGACTGCATGTCAAATGCCTCAATATATTAATCATCGCTGTGGCCCTTTGCTGGACCCTTTGCCCCTTGTTTCTGCAGCCTATCAAGGTCTCTCTGGATGGTGGCATAACCCTTGTGTGTTTCAGCTACTCCTCCCACTTCTGTGTCACCTCCAGACTTTCAGAAGGTACACGTTCTGTTCCATCATCCAGATCAGTAATGAAGATGTTTAGCAGTATTAGACTCAGTACTGACCCCTGCAGTACTCCCGTAATGCTGGACTTCATACATCTGGTTGCCACACTTTGAGCCCAGGAGTTGAGCCAGTTTTTGTTCTACCTCACTGTCCACTTTTTCTAGCCCACATAGTGCAATATTTTGTTTGAGGATGTTACGGGAAACGGTGTCATAGGCCTTGGTAAAGTCAAAGCAAACAACATCCACTGTTTATTTTCATTGTCCAGTGAGCTAGTCATTTCATCGGCTTGGTCAGACAGGATGTCTCTTATAAATCCATGCTGACTACTCCCAGGTCACCTTCTTATCCTTCGTGCATTTGGAAATAGCTTCCAGGATTACCTGGTCTATCACATTCCCTAGGATTAAGGTGAGTCTGACCAGCTTGTAGTTCCCTGGATCCTTCCGTGTGGTCTTTTTGAAGATAGGAGTGACATTTGCTTTCTTCCAAGCCTCAGGAACCTCCTGCAATAGCCACAGCTCTTCAGAGATCATTAACAGTGGCTTTGCGATGTTATCAGCTAGCTCCCTCAGTGCTCTGTCCCATGGATCTGTGTTTGTTCAGTGTGTTTAAATGTTCCCTGACTTACTCCTTCTCCACTGGTGCTAAGCCTTGCTGGCTCCAAACTTTCCTTCTGATGTCAGGGATGTGGGATTGCTGAAGGCAAGTCTTACCAATAAAAACAATGGCAAGCAAGGTATTGAGTACCGTGGCCTTTATCATGTCTTAGTGGAGAAAACACTACTGGAATCAGCAAGTGAACACAAGTTTCCAATGCAAGGCATCAACAGATTTACTATGACCCTCAGATACACAGAGATGGGGGGGAAAAAAAACCCCGAAGATTTACACCTGTATCCAGAACTGGTGAGAACAGTACTAGAGCAAAGTACCTGATTCTTATGGTAAAATCAACAGAAAAAAAGCCTGCAATTATTATTTGAAAATTGGTAAATACTGTACACTATGAGAGATTTTAAAAGATGAACATGTTTAATAATGGGGTGGAGGAGGTGCAGACTCATGCTCCTGAAGATCTCCAACCAAGAGCAGAAAAATTTCAGAATAATAGCTTTTTAAGACCATAAGGATTTTTAAGTATTTATCAAGCAAAAATTACTGGGTCTAGTGGTAGAGGAGTTCACCTGTGATGTAAAAAAAGGTCAAAAGATGGGTTACCAGAACAGTTCTTCTTATTTAAATTCTCAGAATATTGAATGGAGATTGACTGTTACTGTATGTCATATGACACAAAAGAAACTGAAACTGCAACTAAAGAAGAAATCTTTTTATGCTTTTCATAATTTTAGTCATATATAACAGTGCATTCTTTGTGGTGTTGTATAAAACTCCTCATGCAAATCTGCAGGCGTTGCTAACACTTATGGCTGCATTTAACTGGTAAGTTTGGGTGTCCACAGTCCTTCCTGCAGACTTGGTCTTGGCTTGCCCAGTGAGCTATGTAGCAGCATACTGACATACAAAGAGCTGTCCTCATGCACAAGGTCCCATTCAATGCAAACCAGGGCACAGAGGAAAAGAGACAGTGGGAAGTTGGTGTGGTTTTGATTTCCATCAGGTTGGGATTTTCTGCTTGGTGTTGGAGCTCTCCCAAGTCTCACAATACATGTTAGAATATACATAGAATTTAAATAAGTATTTACTTTTTGATAAAGAGTAGAAGGATATTTTAAAATATCTTTAAAATAGTCTCATGTTTCACTTTGCATACGACTTTCAGATTGATTACATTTGGTTTGGGTTTTTTTTTATTCACTATATAAATCTCAGAAATATCTGCAAATGTGTGACCAGCTTGAGGGGAAAAAAAAAAAACCCAAATAAAAAAACCCAAATGACACCTTACCTTGCATTACTAGAGCAAAATTTGAATTTGGAAATGGGTATCACAGTCCCTAGTTGATGTTTTTTACATTACTGTAGACAGACTGTCCCTGCTGAGATCAATTTCGAGCTCCATAGAATTTTGCTATGATGTTCTGGTTTGGTGTCTACAGAAAAGACCCCTTGTAATTTATGTAATGTGTAGAGTACGTTTTGGATAAAATTACAACCCCAGAAGTATTAATTTAGAATGTCTTCATCCTGACTGCACCCTGCATTAAAGTTTTGAAATTTTAACAGTTTAATACCTCAAGGGTTTTTCCTGTAAAATCTCAGTATTATGGCTTGCATTCACAAGAAACATTAAGACTTTGACAATAATACAGCAATTAACAGATGAAGCATTTGTTTAATTATTGCATTGATTGGATTTTATTGTGTCATGGGAAGAGGAAACTGACCAGGTCTACCTCATCCACCCAGCGTTAGTGATACATTCATTTAATATCACCACATTAAGTGGCTTATACACACACATACAATTTTCTTTCACTCACTCATGCTCTTTCATGTTATTCAGTTTTACATGCTTTACAAGGATAGGTGTGGTTGTTCATTTATTTTTCTAATTCCTTCGCCATGTTCTGTTTAAATTATTCCATTTGTAAGCACAGACAAGTTAATGCATGTACGTTAGTTTCAGCACACGTTTAACATTTATTAGTTTAGATGGTTTCTGAGATTGTAAAGGAAGATGGCTGCAAAACCAAAATACTTTCCAGTCTAATTAATTTATACCCTTTCTTGTAATCAGTTTGGTTTATGTATCCTTTCTCTCCTTCATTTGATCTCTGCTTTTGTCTGATATTCAAAAGAATGAGCATCGTATTTTATAAAGAAAATAAAACAGTTTTAATTTTCTTCTTTATTGCATTGCTATGAGCAAATGACATTAAGAAGCTTTTATCTTTGGTACATTATTGCATTGTTGACTACCACAGTACAAAACAGAGCTTTAGCTAATTATGTGAAGATTAAACAGACCTGAGTTCACATTATGTAAGAATACCATATACTGTCCATAATATTACCAGCATATATATATCTCATTGACATACACAGAGCCAGCAGATAGAGACCTGCATTGTGAGGGTGCACAACTGTATAGACGGCATAATCTGCTCATGACAAGACAAACCTTCCTGGTTTTCCTCTGCCTTGAAACTTCTTCTTGTGTGAAGAATTAAATTTTACATTAGAAGAAAGAGGTGGTCTTTCAGGTTTCAAGTTCTATTGTAGAACTCCATTTCTGGTGTAACTCAGAACCAGAAATATAGTCATGAAAGTCCTGCTTATGGGCCTGACTTTGCTTCTTAAAGTTCTTCATAGAAATTTAAGCATTTGCAAGGTAAATACAAATTAGACTTTGATTTTGATTTATGACTTTGTGCTCACTTTTTAGAATGCTAAATAAAAATACAAAGATGAAGTCAGTTGTAGAAGAGTCCTGTAACACATTTCTTTCTCATGATAAAATGAGAAAATGGCTTACAGGGTGACACATTTTTCCTAATTTTCCTTTATGGGGAGCTGCAATGAGAATATGCTAATCAGAATGCATGGAGGAAGAGAGAAAAGAAAATATAGGTAAGAAATCAGTAATATCTAGTCGGATTTATTAAACCATCCAAACAACTGGTATTAGGAAAGGAGAAAAGAAATAAAAATAACAAATACAAAACTCAGACATTATTGGCATAGATGGTGTTGTTCAAACTAAAAGTCAAGATCCCTGAAGTGACTTACCAGCATTACTAAGGTATTTTATTCAGTATATAGAAAATACTTGCCATCACTTATGCCCCTGTAAAACCAAGCCTGTATTTACAGTAAAGAAGTTTACATGTCGGACATTTGAGAACAGAAAACCAATTCTTCCACTTACACTTATATGAACTGTGTTTCTAATATACATCTTGATTGGATATTGTATACTGATTTAGATATTCTGTATGAAAATAGCCTAATAAAATCTGCTGAGGCTGTACTGATGCTGAAATCGAAACCTTGTTGTCACTACCTTAAGAGTAGAAATTCTTTCTAACCTCTCAGTTAAATTAATTCATGAATAATTTAAAATGTCATTAAATACCTTGAAACTGGCATTCACTATAGAGTGCATGACACTGGCCTTATTCAGACTCACAGAAACAAAACAGTGAACTCCAACAGCCTCACCAGCTGATGGTCAATGAAGGCCAAGTCAACTTATTCAATTGTTGATGTTCATGGTGTTTGAATTCCTTGCCTTTATCTCTCATCGTCTTTACTCTCCAGCCCTCCAGTCTTTCCACATCCTTTTGCTCCACCCAATGGCTTTGGGGAAGTCCTCTTTCATGTTTTCATTCTTCAGGGAACCACCATTTGTCTGAAGCTCTCATTATCCTAGGAAAGGAGGTTGCTACTCAGTATGGCGTACAGTGAGTCAGTGAAACTGTGTTTACGGACTTTGCAAAGATAGCACTTTTTTTTCCTGTAGGACAACAGTGTGTTCAAGTCAGCCTCCTTCCTCATTTTCTCTCCTCCCAGTCCTCTCCCTTCCCATCCCCAGGGCTCGAAAGGCTGAGCAAATCATACAGAATGCTGCCTGAAAATTATAAAGAAAATATCTACAGAGGAATTAGAGGAGGGATAACAGTAGTAAAAGAGGAACATAAGGGACAAACTGAATGGACAGATGGGAAAGAAATTCAGAAAGGAAAGAAAAAAAATTAATGAGTAGAGGAAATAAGGTAATAAGATTGTCAAGAAATAAAAGAATATAATGAAAAAATACAACAAAAAATACGGAAATATGAAAATTATTAGGAAACAGGAAAAATTAACCAAACTAAAAAAAAGCTACATAGGAAAATCATCATTAAAAAAAAAAATTGTTTCCGCTGCTGGAAAAGAAAAAATACTGCTTTGAGAAACATCACAGCATAAACTAGGGGCATGATCCACAAAAGGAGAGACATGAAAACAAGGAGGAGAGTTGCAAAAAGTACTCCTGTTAAAAAAATAAATAAATAAATAAATAAATAAATAAATAAATAAATAAAAAAGTTAAAATGGAAGGCAGAAGAGGAGCAGCTTGGGCTTTTTTAATGTTTGTTCATGCCTCCTTTCCTTACTGATGAGCTGTCACTCCCTGAGCAGGGAGTGTTTGGCTAATGGAGTCTCAGCCCCAGGGCAGATAGGAGTGCCTCAGCTCACCCAGTAGCTAGCACCTCTCCCCATTTTGGGAGTGGTATTCACAGACTGGAAAGAGACTGAAGAAGAATCCCAGCAAAGAGAAGGGATGGACAATTCCATACCAAAACTCATGCCCTTTTCCTCTCCCAGACAAGAAAAAAACATAGCTTAGTGTTGATGTTGCAGCTCAGAAAACTCTCAGCACTTCTCTCCTGTGTGTGTTTAATATCAGCTCTTGGACTTTGTCATAACTGGAATGAGGAGGCCCAATTTCCTTCAGCAGCTGTGCTGGTTTTAGCTGTTATAAAACTACTGGCATTGTGGCATGAATGCCTTTTTGCCTAATTAGAAATTACAAGTGAATTGAAGTCCTCTGTTGGCTAACGGGGCACCACAGAATTAGGCCAACATGGGGGTTGTACATTATTCAGCAGTCTGATTGATTTAGATTTAAGTGGTTTCCAGTTTGTAAGCAGGAAAGTAGACCCTGAGGAAAACAAAGTTCGGGTTAGTCTTACTGGCTTCTCTACAGGAGACAAATTCAAGGTCTCATACCCTGATCTGTTACATGCAGCTCTTCTTATGAACTTGGCGAGGTAAAAAACAAAACAAAGGAACATACACACACAAACATCATGCTAGATGGGTTTTCTTATTTTTGTTACTAGATCTTCATGCGAACATGTTTAGTGACATGACAGTGCCAAACTCCCTGCATACCCCAGGCATATGTTTGCAAGTTAAGCTGCTATCTTGCACTAACTAGAACTAGGCAAATATATACTGGTGTTTCCCATAAACTTACCTTTATTTTTGAGTGCACTATACCACATCTTTAGCTGCAGAACACCTTGACAAATTCTTGTAAGTGTATACTATCATTAATTCAAATTATTTTTACAAAACATAATTTTAAACTTCCAGGATATATTGGGTACAAATACATTCTATGGGTGAAGAGATGTTTTGAACCAATTTAAGAAAGTTGCAGCAAGTGATATAGTTTCTGATGAGTTCAGCAAGGCAAGCTCAGTCATGCCAGTTTAGTGAGAAAACTGAACCTCACCCAGCTGTGAGATTTTGCACTGGAACCTCAAAGCATCATGAGCAATTACGTTTGAATGTGGGCAATGATTATAGCTAAAGCAGCAAAATACTTGGTAAGGGTGAAAAACAATCTACGTAAAGTTAGTTTAAGTGTTGTGGTTGATGTTTTTTTTTCCCCAAGTAAGTAATTTCTGAATGGCTATGTAAAATGCATCCAGTCTTTGCATGGGAGTACAAGAGGAGACAGGAGTTGCTCTCCTACTTAAGAGCTACTCTGGATGGCCCTGCCTGGGGTGGCAGTGGAGGACCAGCACAGCTTGCGGTGATGAAGGCAAACACAACTGTGGTGCAAGAACAGCACTGAATGCTTTCAAGAGATCCTGCTTACATGTAAACACAGTCTGCACCACTAACAGTTTTAAGAGCTAGGTTTCTACAAAAGCAAGGAGAAAGCAGAGACAACAACTTTCCCTCTTTTGAAGGCTGACTCTGATATGGTCCAGTGGTAAAGTAGTCCTCCAGAAGAAAGATTAAACTTCCAGTGCTGGTGTTTATGACACTTAAAAATAACATTTAAAAGAGACTTCCTGCAAATTCAGAGTACTGTGACAAAAGCAGATCTTTGAGGGCTGCCACACTGCCAGTGATTAATGGTTTCAATTGAGTGATTACCTACCATGACCAGTTAAGTCCTTCCTTCAAGGTGCAGCTAGACTATGTGTGGGAAATTCCAAAACACCTCTAATATACTTGACTTTCTGCCAGAACAATAGCATAGGCACAGAAGAGAAATGTTTAGAGGTCAGCATCAACAAAATAAGTAATGGTAATAAGATAAATAAAAGCAAATTAGTTATAATTTTGACTTCTATAGTGTGAAGAGCAGACAGAATTAAAAACCCTGGCTCAATGAGCAATTCATTTACAAAACTCCTATCATTCCTTCGGGTTATCTTTTACATCTTTGGGTCATCATCTTTTCTTTCTTGTTTTCTGTGTCAAAAATTGATATTCAGACAAATCTGTCTGAAAATAAACCCTGTATATTTGTAATAAGAAACATTTATTAAGACTCAAAGTAAATCCAATTCCTATGAAATGTGGAACTACTCAATGTACATCCATTTCAATGCCTTACTAATACAAGCAATATTGAGTATCATAGTATTAGCACAAATAAGATAAAATCACAACTGGCAGATTCCAGTTAAATGTCTCAAATGCCACTTCAAAATAATAGACAATTTCCATGGTTTTAATTGCAGGAAGAAGGTGAATAAAAATGCTTAAAGATCAGAATTATAACGAAGCTTTTTTTAAATATTATTATTAATTATTTTTCCCACCAGTGATATTATTTTAAAGAGCTGCTGTTATGCAATATCACTTTGCATTAATATACTTCAGTGCAAAAGCTAGACTTTTCAGTACAGGTTTTTGGGTGAAGTCTCCTATGTTTAGTATGTATATACGTTCCATTAGGTAACTTTAGAGTATTCATGCATCTTTTGACACTTTGACTCAAATACAGATAGTTTCTTCTTGTATTAAATTAGAAATTACCTTACAGTAAGAGGAAAAATTACATTTCCATGTTAGCATATGCATAGAAAGGAAATAATTAAAATCTGACACTGAATAGAAAATATACTGATTACATATTCACATTAGATATACCACAACCACTTACCTGTCAACCACCACCTTTTCATCAGCTTCCTTCCTGTCACCTCTTCGTTAATTAATAGCTTTTAATTGCAAATAAAGTTTTAAAAAAGATTCTCTTGACAAAATATAAAACCCAAAATATATACACCAAAACACAAATAAAATATATTAACAAATATATGCACCAAAAAATAAGTGTACAAAAATATAATTATTCATGAGAAAAATGTAGTCATTCGAAAGTGTTGAATATTAAAAGAGCATATTTATACTGATGACAGAATAATAAAGCAGTAAAGCAAACTAAATATATTTGGTAAGTCTGTACCCAAAAAAGTCAATATTATTATTCTTGCTATTACCTATTATTATGTATACATAATTTTTCAGTAGTTTACGTTGTAACTATGGTATTAAGTACCATACCTGCACAGAAATCTGTGTGCTGTAGTATTTTATATATAAGGGGATGATGAGAAAAAGTAGGTGTCTCTATATTAATTTAACACATAAAGCAAGCTTCTAATTAGTTTTCTATTGTGTTAACAGGTAATCCAGTATCAGCTTTATCCAAATACCTTCTGTTCATGCCTGCAAATTAAGTGACTTACCTTAATATTCTGAAAACTTCAGTGTCTTGAAACTAATTTATATGAGTACTAAATTATTGCTATTGCATGCCCTTAGAAGAACTTTCTATTAATACAGAATGAAATAAAAAATAATAAGTAATACTGCTTCTTAAATTCAGTCCTTTCTGAAAACAAAATGATATATTACTGTTATTGGACACTCAGTCACCAGTTCAAAACATCCACAACAAGCCATAGCTAAAGTTGCTGGCTATGTAATGAGTCCTAAGAAGTATACACCTCCTTAAGTCACACTCTAGCTTTCAAAGGTTGTATACAACTTAAATTTTTTCAAGGCAATGTTTTTCAATATTATGTGAAAGATACTAAAAAAAAATTGTTATGTAGCATTTCAATTACTAACATTAACCTGTAGCATATCTAAAGACAGGGGACTTCAAAAATACCAATTTTTGCTGGTCTGATTTTGGTAGATGAACACTGAGCTTCTTTTTGACATAGATGCCCAAGCCAACCATGCCAAGCTGAGCTTGGGAGCAGGCACATTAACTGCTCTGTGGAAGCTCTGAGCAGGGCTGACCACATTCAGTACATACAGCAAAAGACCAAGGTAAGCAGGCATGTATTTATCTGAAATAGTTGTAGGAGATCCTAAACCAATGCCTTGCCCAGCCTTAGCAGAATTAAGGCCATATTTTTTGTATGTCCTCTGCAATTGCCCTAAATATCAAATTAATTGGGGTGGAGACACCTTTCCTATTGAGGGTGGGCCCTACTTGGGAAGGAATGGGCAATGTAAGGAATCAAGAAGCTTAGTGGTGGAAATACTCAGAGTGCTTAGTCCTAATAGGCAGTATTTTTAATTTACTATGCTTTTAATTTATGGGTTATTTGATAGTAACATATTTCAAATAGTAGTTATGGCCATGATGTAGATTGCAGGGCTTGACCTTTGTAAGGTAATGGTCCGTTCTGACCTTAAAATCTGCGACAGATTTATGCCTTTGAATGAGAGTATTACTCCTGAATTTCTAAAGCATTTTTTTATAACAATATGAAGATGTTGTTTAATAATTCATGTTTTAATCTAAAAACCCATGTTGCTAGGACTGCAATTGATTGAAGCGGTCTCTGATCAAAGATCAATTTCTGCTTTCCTCCTTGTTTATTTGTTTTTGTTTAAATTGCAATGTAAATAAACTTAAATTGTGAAGGAGTTTTAGAGAATTTTTTCCTGTAGTCTGCAAAATCCCCATGTTAGCATATTCTTTTTTTGGAAGAAATGGGTAACTGGGTTTTTGTAATGAATCGATTGTTGCAAGACATTTTTAGCTAATATTTATGTCCTTAAAGACTTCATAAAGTGAAAAAATAAATAAATAAAAAGAAGTCTTATAAGAGGTTGGGGTCATTTACGTTTTCCTCATAAAGTATAATGGCAGTTCATTAAAGTTTTGGAGAACTGAGATTTCTTCATTATTCTGTGGGTTTATTGTTGAGGGGCAGGAGTGGAGACTTCATAAAGGACCTGCTGTGCTTTTTATTGGCTAATAAGAAGTTACACTCCATAATTACATGCTCATGCATACTACCTTCTTGCTTTGAAAGTTTGTTCCAATGTCAAGTGGAGTTGCAAGAATCACTGTAAGTTAAAGCTGTTTTCTTTCAAGGAGCCAGCCCCATGTTATGGAAATAAGTTTGTAATTGATGTTTCACATAGGCTGCAAGCCTGCACACAAGCTAGCTCATTCATGGTCCATTTTATAATTTATACTTTTTGTATATTATATGCCATGAATATTAATGTAATTTAAATTCAAGCACACTCTTGTCCTCTAGCTTTGAAAGCATTTCTGCACATGTTGAACTGTAGGTTATTTAGATTACTAATAGTTGTTATGCACATCTTTAACTGTCGTCAAGATTAGGACAATTGTTTGGTTAGGGAATTCAAAAACATTACTTACATATGCATAACAAATATTCCTATAATCCATAACATACAAAGATGCATAAGGTAGTAGCAGAACATGTGTATCTAGTGACAGAGAGAACACATGATGAAATAGCTGCCTTTCTCATCATAATCTGAATCAAAAAATGAGTAATGATGAGAAAAAAAAAAGGGTTTATGGAACACACAACCAACAGCACCCAATAGTCATGGAGGGACTGAGGAATTCCAAAAAGAATCATATGTCACCATATGATTGGTGACAACAAAAGTTAAAGAATGAGAAATACTCCGAAGTGCCTTGAATTAGGTACATACAATTCTAGGCTCTTTGTATTTCTCTTCTCACGGTTGGAGAAATGTGAGTATGTGAAGAAGTTTATGGGTATCTGGCATGCTATAGTGACTTATAAATTAGAGATTACAGGTAAAAAGTTATAAATGTGAATCAATTTTCTATTTAAAAAAATAGGCAAGTGGTTACATATTCAGTGTAATGCTGGGAGGAGTATGTGATCAATAATCTAACTTACTGGATAAGGAAAAGCTTTATTTTTAAAAAACTAGTGTCACATCATCTGAGTGTTATAAATTAAGCAGAAATTTTTACTGTTAATATAAACCAGGTCATTGGAGATGTTACACATAGCACAAAACTTAGAATTTTATTTTCTCTAACGATAAATAGAAAAATTTATAATGGGAAAATTCTCTTTCTACCCTTGTAATCCACACTTGCATTGTATTTAGTTGAAGCACTGGAATTCAGAAACTGAAGACAGATTACTGTTAGATTCTTGCTCTTTTAACTGCCTTTATACTTGGTTGTAATTAAGCAGTTATTAGTATAATTACATGTGTACCTTTTTCCATAAAGGACATTTATTCTTATACAAAAATAGTCTCATATGCTTTCTGATCTCTGCATGATGGAAAGTAAAAATGGCTTGTGGGTTCCTTACCGCAGAAGGGAGGGAATGTATGTGTCCAGTAGTAAAATCAGTGAATTATACATAGAAAGTTGCAAGTTTTGGGGAGATGGTTATCTAAGACATGAGATAGAGCCATACAGTAACATCTATCCTATCCCATACAAAAATGTCAGTTACACCCTGTCTTTGAAACAATGTTGAAGTTATTTCTCGTTTCTTATTAAGCAGTGTTACATACTAAACATTGAGATGTATGTCATCATATTGTGTAGCTATATTTCAAGGTCAGATAATCCTCCATCTCAGCAGGTGTACAGCAGTTGTCTGTGTTTAAAAAGAACATAGGTGTTGCTATGCTTGAAAAAGACAACCTTCAAGTTGACAGAAATATCCACCTGTGATCCTCGTGAAAGTATTTTTATTGCATATTTCCACTACAGCTATTTATCTTGGCAAGTAAAAAAAACAGGCTATATAGTCCATTTATGTTAACACTCACACATGCACATCAACATACCCATGCACACTGAACTTACTTGCACATACACAAGAGAGTGGCTAGAAATTGGCATATGAAGTTATACCTGTTATATTATACATCAACATGTACACTAGGACTTTCCAAAACACAGGTGTAGTTTGTGACACATCCACCAGGATTTCTAAATGCCCTTTTTATCCAGTCTCACAAAGTCTTATCAGAAATGCACAATGGTTTTAAGTTCATTTTGGGTAATAATTTCCTCAGATTGACAGAGAAAAGATCTTTTGAATTTTGAATCTTAAGATAATAGATACAGACGTTCCTTACACTTCTGTTCTGCAGACAAAGTTTGATAGTTATTCCATGAGAATTTTGCCTCCAAAAAAGATAGTAAAATTTCAGTGTTTGCCTTGTTTCTTGAGCTTCTGGTTAGTGGTTGATTTCCATATAAGTTCTTCCAATGTTACATTTATCTAACTTTAAGTGCGCAAATCTTCTCTCTCATCTGAAACCGTGATTTGCCAAAGTAAATTGTGACATTAAATTCAAAAAAGCATAGTCTATCCTTTCAATCTTACTAAAATTGGCTACTAAAGTTCTAGATTTAAAAAGTAGTAGCCCATCTGCTTGAACGTGTACAATTCCCTGTCTCCTTTCCCTCAATTCTCTCTCATTCCCCATTTCCACACTGATTTTGTTACATCTCTTACTTCTTCATATGAATTCTAGTATTCTCAGTGCTCGTTGCCCTTGGAGGTGTAAGTCCATAAGCAGTAGACTTATAGCCATTCTCTTTTTTAATAAATGTAACCTGACAGCAATGGAAAGCACATACAAAGCTAAGGCTGTTAAATGCTAAACTATTTTAACAAACATTGTGTGCCTATATATTGGTGAGGAAAGATTGCTTTTCACAGTGCAGAGTCTATCATTAGACTTGTGCTTTGCTCAGGAGATGCTCTGTGTGTGGATATCTCCAATGCTGGCAGTGAGACAGTTTTGTGTTGAAATTTACTGGCATTCTCTTTGAAGTCAGGAAGAGTTTGGCCATCTTTGTCATGATAAGGAGTATTTGGCTGCTCCTTATGTGTAATAACAGACGTGATTTTTCCTTTCACTGGAAATCTGGGATGTCAATTCTGCAGCTTTTGTGTCCCCAGCTACATTCCCTAGGGAAGGACCAGAGCTATGTTCCAGCTCAGTGTAATTGTGCCACATATTTCAGTGAGACTAATTATAGCTCCAGTAAACTGTTGGGGAATGCTCTTGTGGTATCTCAGAATACAATTCTGTACCATTCCCCCAGAGGAATTTTGTACCCACTAAAGGCCTGATCTAGTTGTGACTGAGCTCATTAATCAAATCAGATCACATCAATACTTTTATTTCATAAAAAATGAAGGCAGCAGCCACACCTTCCCCTGAGTCGCAGTGCACCTCCTAAAACCTTCCATCCCAAGGGACAGGCAGTCAGGTAAAATCTTAACATGACTCACGTGCTCTTGCAATTGGATTATTCATTGTAGGTGTAGTCACTGTACAAAAGCTTGCCTTGCCTCTCACTTCTGCAAGACCAGGTTTTGAAATGGTAATAGTAGTATATACATGCCAGAAATATTTTATCAGATATTTCAGATTTGTGAGGAAATTTCATCTGTTATAGTATTTCCTAATTGTGTTTAATACTCTGAAGCTTTTGATCTTTTCATTGCGTATCAAGGTTCGGAAAAAATAATTAATGAACTCATGTATGGTTTTAATTAGATCTGCAAACTCTGACATAGCTCCAGTAAAAGGAACAACAGACAAAGCAAGATCGGTGACTCCTGTATTACTTTGTTAACCTCTCATAGATGTGATTTTATTCACAGATCAGTAGGCTCTACCTAGACCTGTTTGAATAGAACTACCTTTATATGTTTTCCTGTTAATTGTGACCATTTTTGGATCAACTATAAACTTTTTACAGTATATTAATAAGACCAAGAAAGATACATCCTTTGGAAAAACTGTCATGAAATTCCCATTCAAATAGCAATCTTATTTCCCAGTTGCTAAGCATGAAGTCACTACTCACTAAGTAGACGTAAACAACCTGGCAAACCATCTGTATAAACAACTTCTTTGCAACAAAATACACCTTCTGGCCACACAGCTTCTTTAAGATAGAAATCCTTTTTTGAAACGTTTACTAGACATTTTCTTACGAAAGTAGGACTCTTAAAGCATCTTTAAATTGTGCATATATTAGAGTACAGTAGTTTAAAACTAGCAGGTGTGTTGTCTTTTAATTCATACAGTTCAAGAGTAGGTGATGGAATATTTTATAAATATTAAAAGATTTATTTTCAAAGTGTTTGCTATCTTCTACCTCCCATTATCTTACTGATTTTGATGTCATGTCAAAGTTTACAATCATAATTCTACATCTATCAGGCATGGAGGAATGCGTTTATTCCTTTGGCTTTGTGAAGAAACCTCACAGTTAGCATCAGTCAGAGACACAAATTAAATATATTTCATAGGTACTCTTAAGAAGACATAGTAAACCATCTTCCTCACAGCATGCAGGGTTTTGTGAGCACTTGCTGCCTCAGGCCATTGTGCCCCCCTAGCTCCCACCTCTCCTGGAAATCCACCCTGAGATCTACATTTTGACTGAAGCAGTCTACCCTCTAGTGAGCCAGAAATGAGGTGACAGAAAGTGATGCCATCTCTTGGCTATCTCCTATAGCAATTATCCCCGTTTCCCAGGTCACTATGATGGGAATTGTGCATCTCCCTCACTGCTTATTGGATGTGTTTAAAAACAAAAACAAAAACAAAAAACACACACACAAAAAAAAAAGCAAGCTCCATATAGGGAAAGCAAAGAGAGCAATATGAGTATATGGGAAAGTCCTGGAAATGTGCGGCCCCACCATGCTCATTCACGCCTGTAGGGATTGACCCCAACTAGGGTGTTATGGCGCGTTTCCATTGTCAAAGAAACAGACCTTCTTCCAGCCTTGACTAATTAAAAGTCTTTGCAGAAACACATGAAGCATATTATTTATATAGAAGTAAAAATTCAGATTTCAGGCCGGGTTAGAAAGTGACTGGTTGAAACTGAATGTGCAGGCATGAGTCGTGTTTCTTGGCACAGTAGCTGAGCTCAGCATAGAAGGTGATGCTTCCATTGGTGATTTTTATTTTTATTAATTGCATAAATGGGAAAATAGGTTTGAGCTCATTTAATTCTGTTTTGAAACAGTTTTTGTGGTTAAAATACATACAGCTAATGCTTGATTATCTGCTTTTATGGCTACTTTGTCAATAAGAGAGTGATTTATTAGTCCATTTGCTCTTACCTTTCTACAACAGACTTGGAGAAATGGCTTCAGTTCTTAAGGGAGGCACCCAGAATGGGTGACAGTGCAGTAAGAATCCTTAAGGCCACTTGTCAGAACTGGGGAGTATGCTGCAGCTGTGCTTGCTCCTCCTTAGCCCTGTCTTTGAAGCACCGTCTCTGCCAGGTCCATAGCTTTGCAGGATTATCCTCTGGGGCTGTCTTGGCTTGCTCTGCTAGGAGGAAGAGACTGTACTTGTCATTTAGCAATGTGGGTATTGCTTGTCTTTATTTCCAGAGCCATTAAGTGAGTCTTATATTTTTTCAGCATCTTCTCTTCACTTTTCATCCCCTTTCTATTTTTTTCTGACCTGCTTTGAAATATCAACACAGTTTCTTCAAAAATCTGTTTAAAAAAAAATAAATAATAATTTCCACTGCACAATTCTTTTTTTTTTTTTTTTTTTTTACCTGATATTAATTGTGGGA